>RJWM01017906.1:0-42117 GCA_004363535.1 Dasyprocta punctata | reverse complement strand
CTGGGCTGCTACATGCTTGCTTTTCTCTCCCCACCCCTAGGGGATCGAACCCAGGGCCTTCACACTGAGCTGCATCCCCAGCCCTCTATTTTTTATTTTAAACCAGTGTCTGACTAACTCACTAAGTTGCCCAGGCTGGGTTTAAACTTGCAATTCTTCTGCCTCAGCCTCCCAGAGTGCTGGGGTTACAGGTGTGCACCAACACATGCAGCTGGGAGTGGCTGATCTTTGAAGAAGGTTTAGTTAATATTCATCAGTCCTGTGTGTCCCGGCAGACCTGTAATCTGTGGTCCTAGCAAACAGGTTAACAAGGATGGATCCAGATAGAAACCACCCCCTGACACACAGGTGTCCAGGGTGGAGCTTGTCCCCTTTCTGTGGCTCGAACACCTAAAGCCTTGCTTTTGAGTTGTCCTGGATGGCTCAGGGCTCAGCGTGGGGCGCAGGTGCGGGACCTTGTGTGGGAACGTGGCAGGGTGGAAATCCCCCAGTCAAACTGAAAGGAAGACCCTTCACACCGGGGAGACAAGAAGAAAGTGTTTAATCTTTACACCGGAGGACTGCTGAATCTTTGCTCCAGCAGACTGTTGTGGGATAATTCCCAAAGGCCACAGCCCTGAGTTTACAGAGAGCTTAGTTTACATAGAATTTATAAGTGGGAGGTACAGAGCAAGTGACAAAATGTTACAAATTGGTTACATGCATTGAGTCAGGTATGGATGGGCAGGCTAGTCTTGAACAGATTTGTTGAAACAAAGGAATTGTTTAACATAATATGGAAACACTCAAGGAGCATGGGTAGGGCCCCTTACAGGGTGAGCATAGTTAAAGGTGCTCTTGACTACCTGGGAGCGCCTCAAGGTACCGACAATTACACTGACTCAGTGCTTAGCAGAGTTGTGCAGCTGGGCTGTAGACACCGTCGAGGTCAATTGAATTCCGCAGAAACTTGATCACAGACCTCTAATTACTCTCCAAAATCTGTATCATGAAATACCTTTACGTTTGCTATTTTATAAATTTGTTCCTGGAGCCGGGTGTGGTGGCGCATGCGTTTAATCCCAGCACTCGGGAGGCTGAGGTAGGAGGAGGGTTGTGAGTTCGAGGCCGGCTTGGGCTACAATGCGAGTTCGAGGCCGGCTTGGGCTACAATGCGAGCGCAAGGCCGGCCTGAGCTACATAGTGCGACCCTGTCTCAAAAAAAATAAGAGTCAGGAGTTTGGCTCAGTGGCTTAAGTGCCTGTCTAGCAGGCGTGAGGCTGTGAGTTCAATCCCTGGTGCTGCAAAAAAAAAAAAAATGTGTTCCTACATTATAACTGTGTTCCAGCAATAAAGACTCACAGCTGGTTAGGCTGAATCTCGCAGCACGTTTAGGCAGGTTGCACGCACGTCCGAAGTCAGGCTATGCTGGCCTGGGGCCGCAGGGCAGGGGATTTCCCAGAGTGTGGACGCAGGCTGGCCTGGCCATGAGCCGGGCTTGAGTGTGAGGTCAAGAGTGGCAGATGGAGGAGGAGAAACGAGAAACACAAACCCCAACAGCGTCGGCAAGTGTCCTTGTGTGCTACGGGCCAGAGATTTGGAACCTGGGGTGACTTCCAAAGATCCAGGATGCTGCATGTCCAGATTTACCTTTTTTTCTTGTTTGTTTGTTTGAGACAGGGTCTGGCTTTGTAGTTGAACTCACTGTGAAGCCCAGGCTGGCCTTGAACTCACAGAAATCCTCCTGCCTCAGCCTCCTGAGTACTGGGATTCCAGGCTTTCACCACCACACTGAGGTAAATTTCCATTATGAGATTTTGCAGCCGTTCTCTATGCGTAAAGTTGGTGTGATTGAAGCCCTAGAAATATTCTGGTGTGATTTTTACAGCTTCTCATCACATCTGAGCTCCTTGGAGTCAATGCCTTTATTTTGTGAATCTGGTAGGGAAGCATTTGATATTCGAAAGGTTTTTTTCCTTGGCCTAAAAAACAGCTTCTGGTACTGGGGAGAGGGGAGAGCACGGCCCCTGCCAGGGGCATAGGTCTCAAGGGGGCGTGCAGCACTGCAGGCAGAGGGGTCTGTGAGGACCCACGGTGGGGCCGGCAGAACTCGGTGCGGGCGGCACTGTGGGCTGGACAGAAGGAAATCAGGCGTTTTCATAGTGAAAAATACTCCCGGCTTGATTTTCAAATGAGGGAGGAAAAGGAAGGGGTTCCTCAGTATTCTTACAGGTCTGTACTTGTAGTCCGAGCACAGAGTTAATGTTAATTCACTTGTTCAGTCATTCGACAAACGTTTCTCACAAAGCTGTTCATGGTGCGGCAGGGAAGGAAGAACTGAGTTGCCACTGAGAAGGTGGGGGGATGGACAGAGAACAGACAGACCCGGATTCTGTCTCCGGGGCCTCCCTGCCTGAAGCCAAGGTCAACACAGGACTGAGTTTGGCTCAGAAGATGGGCCAGGGTGTGCGCTTATCCACCCTGCAAAGTCCGGCACACGGTCAGTGTGGACCCATTGTTTTTCTGATTCACGGTGCTCTAAGTTGCAGCCCAGAACCCCCAGATTCCCAGGGTCAGTGCTGTCCTCCTCCTGGGCTGGAAAACAGCCCGAGCCTCAGGTTCTAGCAAGAGTTTTGGTTACAAGATAGATTTTAAATTTTTTTTTAAAAGCCTTTAATGGACCACTATTTTAAAGAAAACAAGACATGATGGTAGCCACTGTTGATTTCCTGTTGTCTTGTTTTGAAGTCCTGTGCTGTTTGCATTGCTCTGTTCTGATCTGCTTTGTTCTGTGGTTTTTTTTATTCTCTTTAAAACAAAAAAGCCTTTAAACTGGGTGTGGTGGTGTACACCTGTAATCCCAACATACAGGAGGCTGAGGCAGAAGGATCACACAAGTTCCAAAGTCAGCCCCAGCTACATAGCGAGTTTAAGGCCAGCCTGAACTGCATAGTTAGACCTAGTCTCAAAAAGCCAAAAAATAAAATAAAAGGACATAAAATAAACCTTTACTTTCTCCTATCCAAGGAGAAATTCTACTAATGTAACTGAGCACATTAGCAGAAAAAAAGAATCCAGTGATCTTCACAGATGTCCTGAAAGCATCTGATAAAATATAACATCTGCTTACAATTTTTTTTCAAAGTAAAGGAAATTCACACAAGAAAACCTTTTTAATGTAATAAAGATCCTTAAAAAAGAGAACCTATAGGTCTCATCTTACTTAATGATGAGACCTTACATTAATTACTATTAAAACCCAAGGATTCCCACTCTCACAGTGTAAGTAACACACAAAGAGTTTTAGCCAGAGGAGTGAAAGTAGGAATGAAGTTTGAAAAACTGGGGAAAAAAACAGCTACTGAGTCAAATTCATTCTCCCTCCCTCTCTCCCTCTCTGTCCCTCTCTCTGTCTGTCTGTCTGTCTCCTTCTCTGTCTTTGGTGGATGACATGATATTATGTAGAACCTAAGAGATAAAGCAGCCATTAGAATTAATAAGACTGGTAAGATACTAGATGTTTTAGAACTAAAAAATTACATTTCTCTCTACTAAGAATGCATCAAAGGGTTCTAAAATGTCAATTGAAATGAAATGCCACTTATGATCACTACCAAAAAGACACAAACAAACAAACAAGCAAAAATAAATTCAGCAATCTAGAAATAAACAGTAAAAAACAATAAAATTTACTGAGTGATATTTAGGAACCATAGAGATGTGTCCTGTTCATGGATAGAAAGACTCGATATCATGACTTAATTAATTCTCTCAAAAATGGTGTGTGAATTTGTTGTAACTTTTTTTTTTTTTTTTTTTTGCTATGTAGTCCAGGCTGGCCTTGAACTGTGTGTAACCTAGGCTGGCCTCAAATTTACAGCAATCCTGCCTCAGCCTTCTGAGCATAATCCTAATTTTGAAACCCCAGCAAGATTTTTCACTGAACTCAACAAGATGATTCTAAAATGTACATGGAAAAGGCCGGTCCAGAGCAGCAGAGCCGGAGGGGTGGGAGTCAGGGCTGGCTGGGGACAGAGGCGGGGACAGAGGCGGGCCAATGGCGCTGTCCACAGGGGTAGTGACAGGGCTTGGTGACCGTGGAGGCCACTGCTGACCGCGTAGGCTGGGGTGGCGGCTGAGCTGCACGGTGAGCTGTGAAATCAGATCTTTACCTCCCCTCCCAGCAAACTCAGTCTTGCACAGAGTAGAGTTTTAAATGTAAAAATCGAACCTTAGAGAACAAGGCCTCGCTCTTCTCGGTCTCAGAGCAGCTGCCTCAGTCCTGCGGGACAGCGGTACCTGCAGCGGCAGTAAAGAAACACCCTTCCTTCAAACACGACTGTGATATGGAAGGTGAGCTACAAATCCGCAGAAGGCATCTGCGGTCACAACTCACACAGTATCCGGAATACATTAGCCAATTTCTAAGCAGACAAAAGCGAACTGCCCAGTTTTTAAAAATAAAAAAACCCCAAGTATGTCTCAGAAGAAGCACACTCAGATCATTAATGTGTGGAGAGAAACTTGATGTTAATAAGTGCTGAGCTGGAAACTCAGGTCGCTGGAGGATGTTGTTTGATACCCATCACTTGCTAACAAAAAATTAAAGTCTAGTGAGACGGCGTCACAAAAGACGTGTAGCAGCTCGTTCACATTGTTGATGGAAACTAAAAGAATATAACCACCTTAGTTTGCTTTGGTTTGATTTTTGAGACAGGGTCTCACTATGGAATTCAGGCTGGCCTTGAACTTGCAGAGATCCTCCTGCCTCAGCCTCCGAGTACTGAGGTTCCTTTGGAAAAAGAATTGACATTATTTAATGAAGTTGAAGTTGTATGAAGATTCAGCAGATCTATCCCAGAGCAAAACCCTGAAACACAAGCACAGCAAATACAGGAGTGTCACCACAGTGGCACTGAGTGTGTTTCCAAAATCACTGGGAAAAAACTAAAAGCCTGTTGGGGCAAAGCACATTGATTTATAGAAGATGTTTGTATGATGCTCATATAAACTTGATTGGCTTCAGTGTTGAGAATTGATTAATTAATTATAGCCAGGTGTGGTGGCTCACACCTGTCATCCCAACACTTGGGAGGCTGAGGCAGGAGGATTGCCACAAGTTCAAGACCAGCCTGGGCTACACAGTGAGCTCAAGCCCAGCATGAACTACACAGTGAGACCCTGTCTCAAAAACAAAAACAAGATAGAATTAAATAATTATGATTGATTTGGTTATTAATTAAGGATTTAACTAACAAGAGTTTTAGATACAAAACACAGTTTAATAATCTGGGGCCGACAAATGAGAAGCGATAGTACGAGAGGCCAGGGGACAGAGGAGGGGCACGGAGCAGGGAGAATTAGCTCCTTCATCTTCTGTGTAGGACATTAAGCAACATTGCCTGCCCTTCTTGGGGTGAAAGATGAAATTTCTGTACGTTTTTATAGCTAAAGATAATTCCAGGTGCCGTGGTGAATGCTGTAACCCCAGCACTCAGGAGGCTGAGGCAGGAGGAACACCTCACATTCAGGCCCAGCTGGGCTACATATCAAGAACTTATCTTAAAAAACAAAACAAAATGAATCACTGTAGACTCTCATTTTCTGAAGAAGTCCCCTGTGGATGTGTCCCCCCACCCACGCCTCTATATCCAGATCCCCCGCAATGCTCAGGACAGAGGCCGCCGGTCTCTTTTGGGGGACACGGCTATACCACAGGTGTTCAAGCCGGGGCCCTTCGCGCGCTCTGTGATGGCCCTGCCACGTCCCTTAGGTCCCTTCCGCGTGTCCCTCATGACAGCCTGGCGTCAGGATTGGCCCCAACCCTGCTGTCCCGTGCGCCTGCCCCTCCTGAGGCCAGCGCCCAGCCTGGGTCTCTCGGCGCCCACTTCTGTGGCCGTGTTTGTCATCTCTGTAGTTGCTTCTGGTTCTGTTGTTTGTTTGTTTTGCTTTATTAGAGACAGGGTCTTACTATGTAGCCCAGGCTGGCCTTGAACTCACGGTGATCCTCCTGCCTCAGCCTCCCAGGGACTGGGATGACAGGCGTGCGGCCCTGCGGCCAGCTCCCGTGGTCAGCTCCGGAATTATCTCCGGAGCCAGCTCAGGGACGGGGTGAGTACGGACTCCGATGTCCCTCGGCTGTGGATCTAGGTGACACTGTCACTGGCGGTGACCCAAGTCTGCATCCGGCCCACGGCGCTGGCTCGGATGATCCCCTACTGTCAGCTGACGCCTCTCAGAAGCTCCGTGCAAAGCAGCTGTGGCTTTGAGTCACCTTTCTCTCTGTCATCGGCGTCTTGGGCACGGCGTGGGCGGCTGGGAAGACGCCCGGATCTGCTGCGAGCGCTGCCCACGCGGCAGATTGTGGCCGAGGGGGCCGGCTCTGCTCAGCTGCAGGTTAAAATAAGATGCTTCCTCTGCCTCCAGGGCGTGGAGGAGGGGCAGACCCACGGCCTCTGAGGGCCCTTGTCACCCCTATGCCACCCCGGTCCCTTGTCCCCTCCCACATCTCCGCTTCCTTCTCCCCCAGGCTTTGAAATCGTGGATAGCAGCCCCAGCTCGTCTCCCTCCTGGTCCTTAGCACCTGGGGTGTTTGTCGATGGAAGAAAAGCCAGGCTCTTCCCTGCCAGTGTTCTCGTCTTCCTGCTGACCTTTCTAGCCTCAGCCACACGGCCACAGAAGTGGGTGCCGAGTGACCCTAAGTGGCACGCTGACCTCAGAAGGGGTGACAGACACACAGGAAAACAGATCCAAGAGCCACAGGGTGGGAGCCATTCCTGACGCCAGGGTATCAGTGGGGGACTTTAGGAACATGAAGCACCAGCCCTGGGATCACAGAGTGTGTGAAGGGCCACTGGTTTGAGTGCCCGTGGTGTCACAGCACATCAGAGATGGGAGCATTTAGCTGGGTAACCAGGAGAAAGCCAGAGGTAAATAGTATATTTCTATAGGAAGGCAGCCAGGCCACTTTCTCGCCACGGGGACAAAATACACCCAACATCTCCTTCACGGAGGAAGAGAGATTTACTTGGCTCATGGTTTCACAGGGTTCGGTCCATGGTTGGACACCCCAAGGCAGGAACACTATGGTGCAAGGGCCTGGCCAAGAAAGCTGCTCACCTCATGGTGGCCAGGAAGCAGAAAGAAAAGGGGACAAGAATGCCCCCTTCCAGGTCACACCCCAGTGACCTCCTCCAACCAGGCCCCGCCTCCTGCAGCACAGTCAGCCAGGAACTCCCCCATGAGGGCTCCACTGATCAGTACTGTGCCCCATGATACGGTCACCTTCCAAGGGCACGGGTCCAGCACGGGCTGATGGAGCGGGGGGAGACCTCGGGGAGGGGTCATACCCTGCAAACTTCAGTGGAGGACAGGCCACCCCTCCCTCTGTGGCCTGCGGCATGCGGTTGTCTTTCATTCCAGGCGGTGGTGGAAGACCCTCCCTGACCTCCAATTTGACCTCTGGCTCTAGAAAGCAGAAGACAGTAAAGGAAGACGCCACCGCAAGGCGCACGGCTCATCCTGGGGTGGAGGCGGAGCCGCTGAGGCAGCCGGCATTGAGTGGCAGTTCAGTGACACAGACACTTGCTGGGCTGAGACCCAGACACGGGGGTCCCCCGGGGAAGTGCAGGCTCCTGGGGGGTCCTCGGGCTTCGGCTGCCCTTCAGTTCCAGGCCTCACAATTCTCCTCGCTTTCGGGCTGTCAGTGATGGAAGGACCCGGGTCTGTGTCCCACCTCCAGGCTCACTGCGTGACCTTGGACGAGTCTCCTGACTGTCCCCAGACTTGCTCTCCTCTGTAAAGGACCTTGGTGGCAATCAGGGCTATGCAGAGCCGATGTCCTCGTGTGTGAATTCAAAGCACTCGGGCCCTAAAAGGCTTGTTCATTCACACAGGCAAATTTCCTTTTGAAACTCATCTTTTTTTTGTTCTATGGGTTGTGATAAAGAAAATGCAGTGAATGTTTGTTAAAAATAAAATAAATCCATTACAGGAAAAGACACATTGACATGAATTTCACTCAAAATAGTCTCCTTGCTTCGAGCACATTCATCCCATCATCCTTATCACTTTCTGCAGCAGCTCTGGAGTGCTCTTTCCTGAGGCTCTTTTTGTGCCTCAGTGTTCTGAATAGATTCTAAGTGTTTATGATAATAAAAACATAATGCTGTGTCCTCATCCACCAGATCTGATACTGGACAACTTCTGGCTCTTTCCAAAAGTCACAATGACCAGGAAAGGGAAATCTTTTGAATCCATTCAGGACATGGAGGCAGCCAGGACAACGCAGCTAAAGACCCTCAGGAAAGAGAACTCCAGAGCTGCTGCAGGAGGTGGCCAGGACGATGGGACGAGTGTGCTCCAGGTCAGGGAAAGGTTTGGAAGGTGTTTCATGTGTCTTCAATGGTAATACATTTTTAAAAATTTATGCATTCGCTGTGTTTGCTGCCCAGGCCTTGTAGCCTCAATCTGTGTTCTCTCTTGGGTATATATTTGAGGGGTTGATTAATTTTTCATTTCTTCTGCTTCTCTAGTAGTTTGATTCCTCCCTCATCTTCCCAGGCAGTAGTCCTCCTCCCCAAGGGCTTTGCAGTTTATAGGTTTTCATTCTTTCCCCTTAACTAGTATTGACCAGCAGCCTCAATCGAACAGGCCCATCAGAGACGCGTCCTCACTTTGGTCCAAACGTTTATGCTCCTATTTTCTTCTCCTACCTTTCACCCAGAGCACAGGGGAATGGTCCAGAGAAGGAAGAGAAATCAGCTCTGCTGGGAAGGGTGGGCACAGGGCGCTCTATTCAGGGTCTTAGGAGCTCTGCTCTCTCCTCTTTGGTGTTGTTTGGTCGGCGGGGGCGGCACGCGGAGGGACGGGGGTGTAAGAATCGATGGCTTTCACCTGACATCGCAAAACACGGAGTCCCACGGGGAAGATCCCTCTCCCCAGCCTCCAGACTCCCAGGCTTAGAAAGGAGAGACGCCTCAGTTTGAACCCCTCAAGGGTGTTTTGGCTTCTTTTCTTTTAAAAAGATCATTATATTTCCTTCCAGATTAAATGACATACATTTAGCTATTTAACACACCCAGACTGATGTGTGGGGGCCATGTCAACTTTTTCTAACCACATTCCCCCTCCCAACAATAACATTTGTCAAAGCCAGGCATGGTGGCGCACGCCTTTAATCCCAGCACTCGGGAGGCTGAGGTAGGAGGAGCGTTGTGAGTTCGAGGCAAGCTTGGGCTACAACATGAGCACAAGACCGGCTTGAGGTACATAGTGTGACCCTGCCTCGAAAAACCAGGGCTGGGAGTTTGGCTCAGTGGCTTAAGCACCTGTCTGGTAGGCATAAGGCTGTGAGTTTGATTCCCCGTGCCGCCAAAAAAATAAAAATAAAATAACATTTGTCAATTCATCTGTCTGTTTCCCAATGACTTGAAATATCACCTTTCTCAGATGCTAAATAGATAATGTATAGGCCAGTGCCTGCTGGATTCTCTATTCTTTTCCATTGGTTTTTCCATCTCCATGCTTGTCCTGTAGGCTTTAATTACTGCAAGGAAGCCGGAGTTTTTGAGCCAGAATATTCACGGACTCTACTAATTCGATTTTTTACAAGACTAAGAGGATAGTTACAGAATCCGTTGTTCCTACAAGCCATCTGGTATTCCCCGACTCTTGGAAAAATAATACAAAACAGTCACTTACACTCCTATTTGATTACTTTAAAAATCATCTTGAGCGCCCTTATAGTAAGACAGTCTCTGAGCCTTTGACAGCAGGAGAAGCAGGATTCCAAACGTTTTTCTTTATGAGATACTCGCTCCATGGAGATCAGTTTATTTTCAGGTCCAGGCATACAAACCAAACTTGGGCAATTCTCTGTTATTTCTCAGTTCTGGCTCTGATAAATAGTTTACAAGCGCCCCAGATAGTACTGCTCTGCGTTTGGGTAGAGTCAGGGCGGCTCTCCCGCTCCTGGCTGGTGTGGGCCTGCTACCCAGGCACTACAGTTGCGGTCAGATCATCCCAAGTTTGCCAGGGCAGGAGGGGGCTGTTCACAGGCCCTTGGCTGTCACCCGCATACTGTCCCTTTCGCCAAGCTCTGGGAACTGAGTCCCCAACTGAAGAATTATTCTAAAGCACATCTCCTAAGTTTCATGAATCTTTAACAAATCCTCCAGTTTCAAAGAGTGAACAGGGTATGAGGTGTGTCAGGGGAGAGGGGAGCACTTGTTAGTGTCTGGTCTGCTCCCCAGTTCTGAGATATGAGTGAGGGAGCAGAGACCCAAGACCCACGTGCTCTCTACATCCCACAACCACGGGGTCACCAGTTCCAGGTTCCAGCGCTGCCTGGGTCCAGTCCCAAGTGTTCTGCTGCAGACTATGAGCCAGGGTAAGGTGGAAGCCAGTGGCCATTACTGTTCCTGACATCTACATTTGTTTCAAGATGGGCCTTGTAGTTTTAGGCACAGCTATGCCTCTGAGGCCCCTGATTCGATAACTCTATTCTATTCTCTTCCCTCATTCTCTCTGAAAGGCACAAGTGACAACGAGATTTGTCCTCCAGGAGCCCATGAGGCAGAGATACGCATGAGTCATTGCAAGGACTCTGTTTCCTGGGCCCCATTCCAAGTATCATACATGTGTTGCTCATGAATTCTTCACTAGAATCCTGTACCACCAGGTCTATCATGATCACACCGAATTTTTCTATGAGAAAACAGAGGAAAAGGAGGTTACGTAGCTTGCTCAAGGTCACACAGGTAGGAAGTGCCAGCCATGCTTTTTATCATCTTTCCCATTGCTGTGACAAAATATCCAACATGCCCAGTTTAAAGGAGGAAAGGTTTAATCTGGTTCATGGTTTCCAAGGGTTTAGTCCATGGTTAACTGCTCTGAGGCAGGACATCATGGTGGAAGGGAATGGAGGAGCAAAGATATTCACCTCATAGTGGTTGTGAAACAAAAAGCAGGGGAAGAGCTGATGTGTCCCCAACACTAGACCAGGAAGAGTCCCCACATCACCCCACCATGACTCATTTCCTCCATTTGGCTGTGCCACCTCATAGCCCATTCGACTGTGAACCCAGCATCAGGTTAACCCATGCACAGTGCTTGTCCCCTCAATCCCCCCCACCACTCCAGGTGTCTCTGAATCCCACCAAGTGACAGATAGACCAGCTCATGATCTGACCCATGAGAACATGCACAGGACCACCTAGGTGGACGGGTGTGAAGGTAAGGGCATCTGAGGCTGCCTGGGAGCCAGGAATGTTTCATCCCGAAAATGAGGAAGGAGCTCCCTGGTGGGAGCGCAGCTGATGTGTCCCCAACACTAGGCACTTCCTGGCTCTGAGCTCACGCTCACAGTTTGTGTTGAGATGCTAACCGACACTGACAGAAGCTCAATCCCGCAGGAAGTGCAGGACCACAGCAGAGGCTATTCCTTCATGCCTTCTGTTTCTTCTGCCTGGAGGCACCCTGTCTTAGTCACTCTCCTGTCGCTGGGACAGAGTACCCGACACCCACAGTTTAAAGGAGAGATCGATCTTGGCTCATGGTTTCAGAGGGTGCAGTCCATAGCCAACTGCTCCAAGGTAGAAACATTATGGCAGAAGGGTCTGGTGTAGCAGAGCTGCTCACCCCACGGCGGCCAGGAAGCAGAGACAAGAAAAGCCAGGGACAAGAATGCACCCATCCAGGTCACACCCCAGTGACCTCCTCCAGCCAGACCCTGCCTCCTATAGCACAGTCAGCCCTGACCTCACCCATGGGTGGATCCACTGATGAGCACAGCACCTCATGATCCAGTCACTTTCCCACACATGAGATTTTGTGGGACATTTTAGATCTGAACCTTAATATGACCCCCACCTCACAAGTCTTGGCGCAACTTCCTGTGATCTCCTGGGACACCACCCTCTGCTAGAAGCATGGGCTGCACGCTGTATGGTCACTAGGGTGTCAGTGTGTCCCCAGTCTCACTGCACTGCCTGTCCAGGAGTTCTGCACTCTGTGAGTGCAGAGTTGAGATTGCGATGTTCTCCTGTCCCTGGTGCCTCGGGCTTCACGCAGTGGATGCCACCAACTGCTGAGTGCAGCCTTCAGCGGCACAGAGGCTGGGCCTCAGGCTGGCTCCCTTGGCTTTGTCCACCCTGTGACATCTGCTACCCAGCAGGCACTGCCTCAGAGCCCGGGAAACCCTCCTGTCTCTGCAGCCCCAGGCCTCAGAGGTTCCCAGGTAGATCTGCAGCCCAAGTGGGCTGTATGCGGACCCTCACCTCCGTGTGCTTCTGGGGTGAGGAACTCTCTTTCCTTCCCTGGCTCTGTGCTCTGAATAAGAGGGGTGCTCAGCCTAAAACAGAAGCCGCAGCGGAGCTTCGCTGTAGGAGTGTCCGTCACACTCCTGAGACACATAGCAGCCACATGCTGCTGTGTGGGCCTCAAACCCAGTGCCTTCACATCGAGCTGCAGCCTCACCCCTTTTTACTGTATTATTTTGGGAAAGGATCTCGCTAAGTCACTAAGTTGCCCAACCTGGGCTCAAACTTGGAATCCTCCTGCCTCAGCCTCCCAGAGTGCTGGGATGACAGGCGTGTACCATAGTACCCAGCTTCTTCACACCATGATGGAAGCTGACCCCTGTGCCCCAGCCACACTGGGAAGACAGGGGGCTGTGTGGCCACCATGTGGCCGACTAGGGAGCCCTGGGTCAGGGATGCGGCACCTGCAGAATAGCCGCCTCCCGCCCAATGTGACAGAAAGCTGGTCCTGGGCTACGGGGACTGCAGCAGCTTTGCAGGCTGGAGAGAGGCTGTGGGGACGCCGCACGTGTGAGGTGGACAACGGCAGGCGCAGGATGCCAGCGCCTCACAGGCAGGCTTGGGGCCGCTCGCCGCTGGTCTCTCGTGGGGTGGGGGCCACTCAGGCCCTCGGTTCCCTGCTCCACAGGACGGGACGTGGTGCAGAGGGAGCAGTCAGTGCCCAGAGCCTGGCCCAAGGCGCTGGCTGGGACTCGCGTGTCCGTTCTGGGCAGGCGAGGGCACGGTCCTGACCCTTGCTGGACCTGCAGCTCTTCCGGCTCCTCCCCCAAGTCACAAGGACAGGAAAGAGAGCTATTTTGATTCCATTCAGGACATTGAGGCATCCACGATGGCACAGCCAAAGACCCTCAGGGAAGAGGAACCCAGAGCTGCTGCAGGAAGTGGCCAGGACGATGGGATGAGTGTGCTCAAAGCCAAGGGAGGATCCTGAGGGGATTCATGGCACAGTGGCTTTCAGTGTAACACGTTTTTAAAATTCATTCACCATGTGTTTCCCTCCCACCACCTGCTTGGGATCGGGGCCAAGTTAACTCCGGGCTGGGGTCCGAGAGGCACTGCCGGCACCCGCCTGACCTCAGGTAAACAGAGGGGCTAGGAGAGGCCTCTTGCATCCCCGCAGCCACGGCAGCAGTGTGCAGAGAGGGGCCTGGTGCCCGCAAGCACTGGGGCATCCCAGTGCTCCAAGGCCGGGCCGCAGCCTCACAGCACAGGAGGAAGGAAGAACCGCCCTGTCCACCAGCAGCAGAGGGAGCCACGCAGAGACCCTGGCCCCCTGGTGGGTGCTGAATTCCCCTAGTGGGAGGAGGGACTAAAGGAAGAAAACGGGACACCGTGCCAGCCCCAGGGGTCTGTCACCTAAGCCTGCCCTGTTGACACTGAGCAAGTACAAGCTACTGCCAGCAGGGGGCAGCTGGGACGTGAGACTGCTTGCTGTTCCCGGCGGTATCAGTGCACCCTGCACCGAGGACGCATTTACAAGGCGATGTCCTGCCTGTCATTTAGGGCTCAGCTGTAAACACACATTCAAATGGTGGCTGGTGTGCTACGTCCCACTGGCGCTGAATGACATAGCTGCTTTACTACATCGTGAGTTCGAGGCCAGCCTGAACTGCATCGTGAGACCTGTCAGGGTCCCAGCCTGCAGCAAACACTGCCAGCTCTTGTGTGAGGAAATGTTTCCCAACACCCCAAGCTGACTTCATCAGAGCCATGTTAGGGAAGGTAACTAATTAATTCACTAAGGCCAGGCAAGGGAGTGTCTGCTTGTAATCCCAGCACTCTGGGAGGCTGAGACAGGAGGATCACAAATTTGAGCCCAGGCTGGGCAATTGTAGTTAGTGGCTCAGCAAGACCCTGTTTCAAAATAAAGAATAAGAAAAGGGCTAGGGATATAGCTCAGTGCAAAGGTCATGGGTTCAAGCCCTTGTTCCACCAGTAAATAAATAAGAACAATAAACTAAGGACCAGCTTCATCTTTCCCAGGTGCTACGAGAGAAGCTTTCCTTTGGCAGCTGCGACAGGGACTTTAAACGCTCACCAGCTGGGCGTGGTGGCGCACACCTGTAATCCTAGCACTCGGGAGGCTGAGGCAGGAGGATCACAGAGAGTTTGAGGTCAATTTGGGCCACATAGCGAGACCTTGTCTCAAAAAACTGAAATAAATCAATGAAATAAATAAATAAATAAAACCACTCCCAGCCCAGGGGTCTCAGGACCGCCGCTCCCCTGCCGTCCCCGCCTCAGGGATGAGCTCCGGGCTCTGGTCTGTGAGTCATAGCTGCTCTGGGCTCCCGCTCACATTTAGTTGTGAACTTAATGAGCACAAGCAGCTGGGATCTGACTGTTCCGAAAATAAACCAGTGCCTCAGCTCCTTTTCTTTTGCTTCTGAGACTTTGAAGTCTCACAACTTCCCCCAAGGAGTGTGGAATTGTAAGAGAGATTTGCAATTTTAACTTCCATATCACTTTTATATCAAACTGCAGAGGAAAGAACAAGCACAAATGGCAAGATCAAGGGAAATGCGGGATTCACAAAGAGGGGGACACGATGCTGTTTTGCCTTTCTGTTTATAGACTCTTTGTTTTTGTTTTTGTTTTTGTTTGAGACAGGGGTCTCACTGTGTAGCCCAGGCTGGCTTCAGTCTCACTGGGACCTTCCTGTCTCAGCCTCCCGAGTGCTGGGATGACAGGTGTGTAACACCATGCCCAGCTGTTTACGGACTCTGGAAAGGCAGGGACGACCCAGAAGAGACTGACCTGGTCCATCACTTGGGGACACCGAGGTGCACGTTGGGACGGGGACCTGGGCAATCGCTGTAAGTAGGCCCGGAGGGGCTCCCGGGAGCCCCGGGCTCCCCGGCTTGGCCTGGACAGGAGATGGGCTCGGGCCGCCCCTGGGGAGCCAAGTCCCCGCCTTTGTCCTCCGACGTGGCCTCCTTTGGCTCTTGGTGTCGCAACCCCACAGATTCCGGGAATCACGGAGTTTTGACAACACGTTCTGTCTTGAGTGGATTCCACGTCATTCTTAGCTCTCGTTCTCCTCCCTCTCTGCGTGGGGAACAAGCGTCCCCCTCAGGAGGACGTGGGTCCCCCAGTCCTGTGAGCCCGTCACAGACCTGCAGGGCGGCGGCAGAAGTCACAGGGCTGGAAACCCGGGGTGGGGGGAGCAGTTTCCTCTCCCCTCGCTCCCACAGAAGAGAAAATTTACAAATATGCCAATATCTCAAGATAGACAGATAGATACACGTATGTGTGTAACAATATTACAAGAAAGACAGAGGACGTCAAACGAGCCAGGAGAAAGCCAGCGGACACCGTCACGGAAATCCCGTCTCCACCCTGTCCCTGCCGGGTAGGCAACGCCCCGCCTCCAACTCCCTAGCAGCCAATGGGAACGGGGGGACATGGTCACATGACCGCTGCCCTTGGCTCCAGCCTCTGTAAGGTAAAAATAAACCTGTTGCCAGGGAGAAGCGTGGCTGTGACTGATTCTGAGGCCGGGGAGAATTTTTCTGGGTCTCTGTGGAAGATGAGGCTGGAGGTTTAGCGGGGAACAGGGCTCAGGGTTGGGGGACCCCTGGCTGAAGAGACTGCTGCTGCTGCTAAGGGGGTGCGGTTGCCTGGAAAGTCAAAAAAATGCCCAAGACAGACTGGCAGGCAGATAGACAGACAGAATCTGCTGCAGTGAGCTTCTCCAGGGGAGAGACGGGTGGTAGACGCATAAAGTACAGAATATAGGGAGGCTTCCCCACGCGGTGACGTGCGCCGGGGAGACTGAGAGCTGCTCTCTAGGTAGAAAATCAGCTCAGAGAGGCGGTGTAGGCCTGTGGCCCAGCATTCTGGGAGGCTGAGGCAGGAAGATCCAAAGCTCCTGCTTAGATTGGACAACTTAGTGATCCAATGAGTCCCTGGCTCAAAAAAATAAAAATAAAAATAAAAATGACTGGAGACATAGTTCAGTATGAAGGCCCTGAATTCACTCCCCAAGACCAGGGCAGATAGATGGACAGACAGCCAAATAGACAGATAGATAGATGGGTGAGTGGACGGATAGATAGTTGGATGGGCAGGTAGATGGATGGATAGATAGTTGAATGGGTGAGTGGATGGATGGATAGATACTTGGATGGGTGGATGGATGGATGGATGGATGGATAGATAGTTGGATGGTGGATAGATGGATGGATAGATAGTTGAATGGGTGAATGGATGGATGGATAGACAGATAGACAGTTGGATGGGTGGGTGAATGGATGGATGGATGGATGGATAGACAGACAGTTGGATGGGTGAGTGGTGGATAGTTGGATGGGTGAGTGGGTGGGTGGACAGATAGACAGGTAGCTGGATGGATGGGTGGGTGGATGGATGAATGGATAGACATATAGTTGGATGGGTGAGTGGATGGATGGATAAATAGACAGATAGTTGGATGGATGGGTGGATGATAGATAGTTGGATGGGTGAGTGGATGGATGGATGGATAGACAGATAGTTGGATGGATGGATGGATGGATGGATAGACAGACAGTTGGATGGGTGGGTGGTAGATAGTTGGATGGGTGAGTGGGTGGGTGGACAGATAGGTAGCTGGATGGATGGGTGGGTGGATGGATGAATGGATAGACATATAGTTGGATGGGTGAGTGGGTGGATGGATAAATAGACAGATAGTTGGATGGATGGGTGGATGATAGATAGTTGGATGGCTGAGTGGATGGATGGATGGATAGACAGATAGTTGGATGGATGGATGGATGGATGGATGGATAGACAGACAGTTGGATGGGTGGGTGGTAGATAGTTGGATGGGTGAGTGGGTGGGTGGACAGATAGACAGATAGGTAGCTGGATGGATGGGTGGGTGGATGGATGAATGGATAGACATATAGTTGGATGGGTGAGTGGATGGATGGATGGATAGACAGATAGTTGGATGGATGGGTGGATGGATGGATGGATAGACAGAGAGTTGGATGAGTGGGTAGACAGACAGGCCAGGGGAGGTCCCAGGACAGAGGTGAAGTCCGAGCGAGGACCCCATGGGGTGTGGCCAGCAGAGCTGGAGAAAAGGCCCTGACAGCGATGCTCACTTGGCCGCGGTGTGGTGAGAATGGGGTGCGCACCTCACGAGCCCAGGAGACGCCGTTGCACTGCGGCTGCGGCTCGGTAGTGGCCCACACCCCTGCAGAGCCCGCCTGCCCACGGAGAGCAGGGCCTGTGAGGTGGGAGGACAGAGCCGGCGCCTCCTCCCCCGCACCGCGACTTTGCTCCTCTGTGGCCTTGCCGGACATCCTGGTTTAGTGGAAGCGCCCCAAATCCCCAGAATCCGGTACCACGCAGAGCTCCTGCAGGACACACCTCGGCCCCCCCACTTGCCGTGTGCACCCCGCAGGCCAAGAAAGAACAGGCCACTTGTCCCCACCCCCGACTCCTCCCACACGCCATCCCAGCCTGGTGTGTCCCGTCCTGCCTGCTTCCCAGGTCAAGGGGTATCTACGGGGTACACAGCACTCGCCTAAACTGGCATCAGGGCCACCCCGGTGGTGCATGCCTGGGACCCCAGTCTTCTGGGAGGCTGAGGAAGGAAGATCAAAACTTGGGGTCCAGTCTGGACAGTTTAGTAACTTAGCAAGACTCGGTCTCAAAATACAAAAATACAGAGACTGAGGCTAGAGGTCAGTGCAAAGGTCCTGGGTTCAAATCCCCCCAGTTCTGCAAAAAGGGAAAAAAATATTCCAGTTTCCACACTCGATTCATCTGGGGAACATGGATGCGTCCTTCCCAGTGTAACTTCACCTTTGTCAAAGGTCATTGGCTCCGTTGGGTTTTTACTTTGGTTTGAAAAGGTGTTTTTATTTTTCTCTGATTATGTAAGCTGCACACAGCAGCGTTCAGAGAGGAAATCTCTGCTCTAGGAGGACGTGAATGTCCCAGGGCCCAAAATAGATGTGTGAAGTCGGTGAATTCAGGAAATTCAGATAAAACAGAAGAGAAATTGCACACGGCTGACAATCCTGTGACCCCAACACAAGAGAGGCCCAGGAAGTGGTTGTGGTGGTGCACGCCTGTCATCCAGAACTCTGGGAGGCTGAGGCGGGAGGATCTCAAGTTCAACTGAGCGACTTAAGAAGACCCTGGCTCAAAATAAAAAATAAAAAGGACAGAGATGTCACTCAGTAGGAAGACTCCAAATTGAGTTCCAAGCCCGAGAAGCTCGTGGCTGCTGGGCTGCTCAGCACACTGGCAGAAGATCCTGCGATGTCCAGGGAGGGATTCGCACCCAGGAGGGAGGCTTCAGGAAGGAGTGTGAGCGCAGGGTGTCCCGTGCGCCTGCGGGATTCGCTGCCTTGAGGTCAGCTGCCCTAGGTGCATCTGTAGGCATCTCTGTCCCTTTCCCTTGGTGCTACCTGGCCAGCTCGTGGGCCGCTCTCTGAGTCCCCCCTCACTGTCCAGTCTAGTTGGGGTGCCCTCTCTCTTACAGCCCGAATACTCTCCTGACAAAAGTCTGCCCTCAAGAGTTGTCTAAAATATGAGCCTGCCGGTCACCTCTTTCCTTTTAAAATTTATCAGTACTCTTCTTTCCTCATGTTCATAAAATCGAGTGTGCTGCCCCAAGTTGACCAGTAGAGTAAGCAAGAAGCTTCCAGAACATTCTAGAAAGAACTTGGATCATGGAACTCAGGACATATAAAAGAAGGAACCCTATCATTTTCAGAGAGAGAGAGAGGGAGAGAGAGAGAACTGAAGTGACCTGGAAACCTATGTCGTGAAAGGTCCCAAGAGGCCATACAGTGGCCACTCCCAGGATGGCCCCTCAGAAGAGATTCCTTCCCTTAGTGGGGACAGTGGATCTCTGTGGGGAGCAGGGCGTGTGTCTGCAGTGTACACCCCAGCTCTGAGTGAGGTGCCCGCGGCAGTTGGGGTAGATTGTCAGCTTAATTGACTTGGGGACCAAGCGCACTTCTGGGTGTGTAGGAGGTCATGGAGGGTGACCTTGGGGTCTATATCTGGTGCCTGCCCCTTCCTCTCTGGCTTCCTGGCCACCATGAACTAAGCAGCTTTGCTCCACAGCCCTCTTCCCCCATGATGTTCCTGCTTTAAAACCGTTGACCATGGACTGAATCATCTGAAACTGTGAGCAGATCCAACCTCTGCTCCTTTACATTGTGAGTGCCAGGTGCAGGGTCCCAGCGGAGGGAAAGCTGACTGATACCATGCTCTGGGAATGGAGAGGCCAAAACTGACCTTGTGGTCTGGGCAGGCCTGCCCCGGAGCTGCCACCCTGCACGCACACGTGTGCACACACGCACACACACACACCGTTTACAACCTGAGCTGCGACCCAGGTTGCACCCTGCTTAACCACCACACCCCTGCTTAGCTGCTGCTGAGAGCGCAAAAGGGAGCAGAGCCTGGAAAGGGAGCCCTTCACATGCGGGTGGTCCGGAGGGAGACCCATCTGCCCACTCACGTCGGGGGGATGCACAGAGCACCCTGCTTGGTCCTAGTGGACTCTTGCTGCGCATCCTCTGGTCCCCAAGGAAGCTGCGCCCTGACGCCCATGCGAGCTCAGAGACAGCCCTGAAGCTGCCCATCCTCGAGATGGCATCTGGACTTTGTTTTATTTCTTTTGTTTGCTTTCAAATAACAGAACGAGTGGCAGCTGCAGTGGGCAGACGACGCCTTCTTTACACTTCACAAAATAGCAGCAGCTGCAGATGCTGCCGGCGAAGCCGCGTCTCCCAGCTGTCTGCAGAGCGGCACCTCACGCGGCGGAGGACGCCGGGCTGCTGTCTGCTGCCCGCCCAGGGCTCTGCCCCAGAGCCAGCTCGCTTTCTCCCTGTGGACAACAATGATAACAACAAAGGGTCTCCAGCATCCTCTGGTCGCTAGCGTTATCACCATCATCTTCTGGTTCGCCATGGAGTCCTAATCTATATTCCGTGCAAAAATATCAACTAAACCCAAAAGACCTAAAAATAAAAGGAATGCACTGTTCTTACAGTGTGTCCCCAAGCTCATGTGCTACTGGGAACCTCAGGATGCGACCTTATTTGGAAACGGCCTCTGCAGGTGTAATTAAGTGAAGTGGAGTCACGCTGGGGTGAGGCGGGCCCATGGGCATGGAGTCTTCAGTTGCGCTGTCCGGGCTGCCTTGATGTTCTGAGTGGATTCAAAACATTTCCCTTTCATGGTCATTGTGACTTTTGGAAGAGCCAGAATTCACACAGGGCCAGATCTGGTGATTAAGTGGATGAGGACACAGCGTTATGTTTTTGTGAGCCTACCTCTCCTTTGGCTGGCGCATGGCAGCAGCAGTCACGGTATTTTGATAAAGACACCCGAGAAAGACCCTCAGGAAAGAGGACTCCAGAGCTGCTGCAGGAGTGGGAAGGAAAACGGGATGAGTGTGTTGGAAGTGAAAGAAGGATTTTGAGGGGATTCGTGTCAATGCATCTTTTATTGTAATAGGTATTTTAGAAATTTAAACATTCAACCTGTATGTCAAGCACCCGTGTGTAAGGAGAAAGGACACAGAGACTGTGACATGCAGGCAAGACACCCTGTGACCACAGGGACAGAGACAGGAGCAGGGCGGCTACAGGCCAAGGAGAGCAGCAGGGCTGCTGGCAGCACCAGGGGCTGGAGAGATGGAAGCCTTCTCCCCTAGGCAGTTCAGGGGGGCGTGGTCCTGCCTGCATCCTGACCTTGGGCTTCCAAGTTGGGCCCAGTGGTGCACATCTGTGATCCCAGCACTCTGGGAGGCTGAGGCAAGAAGATCACAAGTTCAATCCCAACTTGGGCAATTTATCAAGTTAGTGAGGACCTGCCTCAAAATAAAAAGTAAAAACAAAAAAGGGCTGGAGCTGTAGATCAGTATGAAGGCCCTGGGTCCAATCCCCAGTGCCACAAAACAAAACAAACCTGGCTCATAGGTGGTAGGCTTGAACTCCTCCGGCTGCGGCTGCTGCCTGGCCCAGGCCTTTGGTGCCGAGACAGCCCTGCCCAGTGTGTCACTCTCCAGGGCTGGGGACCTCTTCCTGGCTCAGGGCCAAGCCACTGAAGGCCACCAGGCACCCATGGTTCCCTCTCCTGCTGGCTGTCCAGTCAAGTGGCCTTGGAGAAGTGGTTCCGGTCACTTTGCCTCCCCCACCCCGGGCCTCTTTCTTGGGACAAAACCCACAGCAGCTTGGGGCCCAAGGACACGGGTTGCACAGGGAGCTGACAGGTGTCCCCCAGCCCACAGCCTGTCTTCTTTCAGCTTCACTGAGCCAGGACCACGTGGCTTCTGCTTCTTCCGGAAGAGTGGTCCCACTCGCGTCCCTGTGTCCTGAACGCCCAGAGCTCAGGGTCCTTGGAGATCACCCATCTGTGTCCCTTGGAAAGGAGACAACATCGTGGCCACCAGCTGGTGCCGAGTGACAATCCAGTGCCAGGCGGGGGTGGCGGTGGAGCCCAGGAGGCAGGGACAGCACAGGCTGGCAGCAGACGGGAGGGGACAGTCCCCAGCCCAGAGCAAGACTAGAGCCGGGGGCCAGTCCCCTGGCCTCTTTTTAGGGGAGTCCAGAAGACCCTGGGCTGGGGTCAAAACCAGGGTGGGCACCGAGTCGCACCCCGGAGGGCCCTGCTGGAACCTCCGTGCTGTTCTCGGCTATCTCTCGCTCCCGAGATGTTAGACCACAAAGCTAAGCCCAGTGCATTTGTACCTTTGTTGGAAAGTAACAGTTTGGCCTGAAAAAACAATCTCCGAAAGTCAATAACAACTGAGATCACTGCACTCGTTTTATCAAGGAGCCGTCCTCTCCCCGGCATCCATGGAGACAGAAAACCAAATCGGTTTTCAATATTATTTTACCCATAACTGGGTCCTGGCTTTAAAAGAACATCATCACTTACATCATTCCACTGAGAAAGTGCGAGTTTCACCATCAGGCAGAAGAAGCAGATCACAGAAAGAGGTCACCAAGGGGAAACTGAGGCTGTCTGACTGCAGTGTCAGGAGGACGGTTGACCAGATGTCTCTGCTGGAGGACGCCTGTGTCCTATGACACTGTGTGCTTTGTTTAGGGGGGGGGCTCCCAAGGCCTGGGCTCAAGCTCCGGGTCAGCCCTAGGTCAGGTCCCCAGGCCCACACTACAGCCCACGGGGGGCTGGCGGAAGACACCCCCAGGCCCTCTAGGATGAGTCCCAGGGACCTCGGATCCTGCACCGTGTCACTGGAATGACTGCTTCTTCCTTCTGGGTGCCTGGGGACAGAACTCGGCCCCCAGGAGGTTCTCGGGGAGCCTGGGGAGGCCACCCACCTGCATCAAGGACAGGGTCTGTGTGCTTTGCATGGAGGAGCCCTGCTGGCTTTAACGAGACGTGTGAGACACGTTCCCGTGAGCACGCCGTGTCCAGACACCAATCCTGGGTCCCTCCTCAGCCTCCTGGACGGACTGAGCTCTGGTCACTGTGTTAGGGCCTCA
Source organism: Dasyprocta punctata (assembly GCA_004363535.1). Taxonomy (NCBI): domain Eukaryota; kingdom Metazoa; phylum Chordata; class Mammalia; order Rodentia; family Dasyproctidae; genus Dasyprocta; species Dasyprocta punctata. Next base: position 19,346 of record RJWM01017906.1, on the reverse strand, counting down.
GCTTCCTCCCATGTTAAATGGGGCTCTTGCAGGGGAGAACCAGATGCAGGGGAATCACCCAAAGCAGGGACAGCTGTGGGCAGACACCCAGTGACAGGAAGCATCACACACGTGCTCGGGGCCTGGATCCGGGGCTGCATCCCCCAGAGAAGGAAGGGATGCTGAGTGCGCTTGGGTACCCAGAACTCCAGGATTCTGACCTTGTAGATGCTGACGCGAGATGGATCTGCTTGCCCTGTAGGCCTCTGTGCAGAATTTCAAAGCAAACAGACTCAACAGACGTCTGACACTCCCAGGGGGCACCTGCCACCAAAGCTGCTGTCCTCTGCCCCTGATAAGCAGGCCTCATTTCCTGAAAGCCACCAGCTGCCAAAGTGGCTGCTGGACAGCCGTCGTCACACAGTGGGCCAGAGGAGGAGGCCCTAGGGCCTCTTGATGGCAGGTAGCCACAGGGCAGGTGCCAGGGGCAGCCCAGTGGGCTTGGCAGAGCCCTGACTCCTAAGCAGTGGGCTCTCTAGCACACTTCTAGGCGGAGGTCACCAGGAAGCCTTCAGAATCAACCTCTGCCAGGGACCCACACTTGGGCGATGAGGTTGGGCCCGCCTGGGTGGCCTGGCAGGACTTCATGCCCTCTCTATTTGCTTAAATAAAGACTTCATTGAATAAAACCGTGACTTCCGGTCACCACGGATCATTCTGGGTCTGAGAAGGAGATTAACAACTCTCATGTCTCCCAGAGCAGCTTCCCAACTCGCTTTACTTTTCGTTCTTGTGGCTCGCTCCCGCGCTGCCAGGGGGGCGGTGGGAGGGACGGAAGCTGCGCGGCGGTTTCCCGAGCCCGAGCCCCGCCTGTGGGCTCTGACCTTTCCATCCGAGCTCCGTGCGATTCCACAAAAGCGCTGACATTTACGGAGCCGGAGCCGGGGATCCAGCCCAGCCCACGTCTCCATCCTGCAGGCCGAGCCCTTTCAGACCCGCCCCGCGGCAGAGACAGCCAAAGAGAGCAGCCTGGGGGAAGCGCAGGCAGAGGGTGGGCGCCCGTGTCCGCTCCCCGGGCCCCACCTGCCCTGGCTCTGCAGAGGCCAGCACCGCAGGCGCCCAGTGAGGCAGACAGGTGCAAGCCCACTCCAGAGCGCCTATTTTTAGCCCAGTCGATTTCAGCGGAAGTGATAACTTCAAGGTAACCGGCGAGAGAAAATGCATCTGTTCCTCCAGTAATGGTTTTGCCCAAAAAAGGAAGGCACATCCTTACTGGGAGCCACAGGCTGAGCGGAAGGAAAAATCCAAACAGGAGACTCGGAGGAGACGCCCCCGGAAAGGGGCCTTCTAAGGGGGCGAGTGAGCCGGGCGTGGTGCTGCTCACCTGCGGGCCCAGCACACTGGGAGGCTGAGGCAGGAGGACCGGAAGTTCAACCCAGGCCGGGGACTTAGTGATTTAGCGAGACTCTGTCTCAAAGTAAAAACTAAAAAGGCTGGGAGTGTAGCTCGGGGAGGAAGGCCCTGGGTTCAATCCTCAGTAAGAATAAGAGACAGAAAATGAAAGGGAGAAGAAGAGGAGGAGGAGGAAGAATAAATATTAAAATGGTAATTGTTGGCCTCAATAATTAAAATAACAAGAACGGCATTGTCTAAGACTGAAAACAGGCAGCTATCAGGTGGACCCTTATGGATGAACTTTTTGTGTAAGGTGTAGTAGCCTCTGTAGAAGTCTGTGGCTCTGATAGAGTCCTTTGCAATAATTACAACCAGGCCACCATGGTTAAGAATCCTTCTTCATAACCTCCCAGCTTCATTTACCTCATCCATTCATTTATTCGTGGTTTGTTTTGTTTCTTTGAGGCAAGGTCTTGCTATGTAGCCCAGGCTGGCCTTGAACTCACAGCAATCCTCCTGCCTCAGCCTCCTGAGTGCTGGGATTACAGGTGCGTACCACCACACCCAGCCCACTTACCCCTTTGGGGGACACAGGTTGCCCTAGGGACTCCATTTTGATTCTGATGACATTCAGATTTCTCTCATGGGCCTCAGCAATGACCCAGGAGGAGTTCCCTTCCTTGTGGGTGTGGAAGGACTAGGACTGTGAGAAGGTGCTGCCATGGGGGCCAAAGAGTGTCCGGTCCTGCCCTGTGTCCCCAGGGCCCTCCCAGGACGGGAAGGGGACTGCGCAGCACAGCTGGGGTGGGGCTCTGCATAAGACACGGAATTTTTGTTTTCGTTTTTTTCTCAATAAGACAAAATGTCGCACAGGGCTCATTGGGATCCAACACCCCATGACTCAAGCCCCACAAAGCCGAGATTTGGCCGGAATATTTGCTAGGACTTACACGGGGCTGGCTCACCCTCCCATCCAGAAAGCAACGTTTCAAGGGGGCATCAGGAGCGGCCCCGCTGAGAGAGGGCGCTGAGGGGAGAAGGCGAGTCTGCAGGTCCCAGTCTGCTGCATGGGCTTGGCCTTCTAGAAGAAACAGATCCTCTCCTAGTGATCAGCAGGCTGAGGCAAGAGGAGTTCCAGACCAGCCTAGGCTACATAGTGAGATCCTGTCTCAATAAACCAACATGGCAGCCTGGCTATTCCCACTGTCTTCCGCTTCCTGCCCTCTAACTTACCCGCTTCCGGTATCCGTGATCTCCTAAAACACCATTCCAGCCTCCCCTCACCATGCGTAGCTCCCTCTATTGTTTTTGCTTTTAATTCGATTTCTTTTTTTTTTTAATTACATCCCATTCTTGTTGCTCTCTCTCTTCCTTTAAAAAGTACTTTTTCTTCAAAGAAAATTAAACAGAAGTTAGTGTGGTCTTGGTAGCCATATCACATTTCAACGAAATTTTTAAAAAGAAGAAGAAATAGTATTTGAAAATGATGGAAAGTTGGCGGGTAAAGTGAGACTCAGCTTTGGTTCACACGCAGAATAGATTTCCTCCCTGGCAGAAGCTGGTGTCGCTTGGAGAAGGGCAGGAGGAAGAACTTGAAAAGCAGAATGTTCAGCCAGTGTCACTCTCCGCGGCTCCCAGGCCTGTTTAGACACCAGAGAAGACTTTTCATCCCTGAGTACAAAATAATTACAAAATAATCTGTGCTGGGCACAATGGTGCATGCCAGTAATTCCAGCTACAAAGGAGGCTGAGGCAGGAGAATTGCCAAGTTGGAGCCCAGCCTGGGCAACTTCACAAAGTCCTGTCTCAAAATAAAAAATAAAAAAATGCTAGGGATGCAACTCAGTGCAAAGGCCCAGGGTTCCATCCCAGTACTCCAGGGCAGAAAAGCAAGTCTGCCCCTAGCAGATGCAAAGTGACCAACACTTTAATGCTAAGGAAAAACAAACACAGAAAGCCCCACTTCTCAAATGATAAGTGTCACGAGTTCATGACAAAATGTTGAGTGGGACACACTGTCCCACTGCCGACTTTTGGTTTGGAGGCCAACCTTTCATTATGTGGTTGTCAGGTCAACAATTTTTTTATATTTTTCTTTTTTCTTTCTTTTTCTTTTTCTTTTTGCAGCACTGTGGATCAAACCCAGGGCTCTCAAACTGGGCTACATTGCCAGCCCCTTTTAGATTTTATTTTGAGACAGGGTCTGCTAAGTTTTTAAATTGCCCAGGCTGGCCTCAAACTTGCCACCCTCCTGCCTCAGCCTCCCAGAGTGCTGGAATGATAGATGTACGTCATGGAACTTCATTCTGTCTTTTAACTCTACCTCAAATCCTTCAAACTGTTAACTTGATTAAAGACAGAGATTATAGAATACTCATTAGTTTAAAAGGCATAAATGTCCATGAAAATAAACTTTCCTTCTTTCTTTTTTCTTTCTTTTCTTTTCTTTTTCTTTCTTTCTTTTTTTTTTTTAGGCACAGTCTCACTGTGTAGCCCAGTCTGGCCTTGAACTCATTTCTGCAGCCCAGGCTGATCTCAAACTCACAGTGATCCCCCAGTTAAGTCTCCTAAGCCCTTGGGTTATAGGTGTGTGCCACCACACCCAGCGGAAGTAAATTTTCAAGCAGCACATAATAGTCTACATTATAATCCAAACCATTGGCTGTTTTCATTTTGTGGTGTCTTAATGATACATTAGACTTTCTCCGTTTGTCTTATTAATTTGATGCAATATTTATTGACTCTTATTCATGAAAACTAAAAAATTTAGCTCGTCTTTCATAGCCTCTACCTCTTTCCCAAATTCTTACAATTTTCTTCTTTCTTCTTTCTTCTTTCCTTCCTTTCTTTCTTTCTTCTTTTCTCAGTAGTGGGGATTGAACTCAGGGCCTTCACACTGAGCTAAACCCTAGTTCTATTTTATTTTATTTTATTTTATTTTATTTTATTTTATTTTATTTTATTTTATATTTTTGAGACAGAGCCTTAATAAGTCTCTAAGTCACCAGACTGGACTTGAACTGGTGATCCTCCTGCCTCAGCCTCCCAGAGTGCTGAAATTACAGGTGTGCACCACCATGCCTGGCTCCAACTTTTTTCAATTTTGAAATGATATTTACAGATCTCCTATGGCTATCTAAGGACCCAGTGGTTCTCTACATGCATTTATTTATTTTTTTATTTTATTTTTTTAATTTATTTTATTTTTTTTTTGCGGCACCGGGGATTGAACTCACAGCTTTGCGCCTGCCAGGGCAGGCGCTTAAGCCACTGGGCTGAACTCCCAGCCTCTACATGCATTTAAATCCATATATAAACTTTTATCCATTGATTCATTGTTTATTGGACAGCCACTCCCCTCATTGGACGAGATGGAGGGTTAGTGTCCCCAGACATCTTTCCCCAGCCCCAGCTTTTCACTGTATCTGCTTTTAGATTCCCACCCTTTAACGCAGATGCTCTGTTTTGAACTTCTAAGATAAAAGCGTGTTTCTCTCCCATGCTGACTGCTGGACACAAATAAATAACATTTGTAAAGGAATCACAGAGCAGGTTTTGTCCAGCGCAGGACCCGCTCACAGAGAAGGACCAAAGCCCGTGTGGAGGAAGCGCTCGATGGCATCTTCGTCACCCCTTCTCCATGATCCCCGTGTGCTGAGTTTAGGCCCCGCCCACCCTCCTGACCATGGGGACCCCAGTGATCACAGGAGAAGACCGGCCGACTTGATTTTTCTTTTGTTTTGCTTTATTGCAGTTTTTACCACTGGAATTTTTGTAGCAACTGTGTGTTGAATCAGTCTATCAGTGCCAATCTTCCAACAGCAGGCATTCCCGTCCGATCTGAACCACATTTGGCATATTTTAATTAAGGCATATACTATTATTTTTTTGTTTTTGTTTTTTTGAGACAGGGTCTTGCTATTTAGTCCAGATTGACCTTGCACTCACGATTGTAGTCCAGGCTGGCCTCAAACTTCTGGGAGTCCTCCTGCCTCAGCCTCCCAAGTGCTGGGATGACAGGTATGTGCCACTATGCCCAGCTTTTAGACATAATGCTATTTATTGCATACTTGGTAAACTACAGCATAGTGTGAACAGTCCTTTTAGATGCACCGGAGAACCAAAAGCTTTGTGTGACTTGCTTTTGTTATATGCACCCAACCACCACCCCCAGGCCTCTGTGGAGGGGTCCCACAGTCACACTGGCTTGATGGTATGAAACCCAGGGTTTTCACGCATCGTGCTGCAGCGCAGTGGAATGCAGCGTAGCTCGTCGGGTTTTGCGTTGCGTTCTGTTCTCTCATTTTGTATTTGCAGTGCTGGGGATGGAACCCAGGGCCTTTGCACTGAGCGACATCTGAACCCTATTTTATTTTTTGATTTTGATGCCAGCCTGGGCAACTTGGCAGCCCAGGCTATAGTAAGACCCTGTCGCAAAATAAAAACTATGAGGCGTCGGGCATAAAAACTGTGAGGCACCCAGCATGAAGACTCTGGGTTCAATCCCCAATACGCATTTTTAAAAATCCAAGGCTCAAAAAGCTCAGGGTGAACATTCAGCCCCGAGGCCTTGCCTGCAGGAATTGGCAAACGCACGTTACAGCCTCACAAGCTTTGGAAGAGTCTGCCGGGAAAGGAACTGATTTTAAAAATCAGAGGACAGAGCCACATACGGTGTTTCCAGAGAGAGCACCTGGGGCTCCCCTTCGTGCGGACCCTGGGACGCCCCTGTGTCCTGCTCGGAGCCGCACCAGGAGCCAGGGGCGTGGTTGCCATGGTTTCCAGGGACTGGAGCCAGCTTCAGCCGCGCAGGACCAGGGGTCACCCCGGAGCGCTGGGTGTCTCGTGTCTGTTCTGTCGCCGTCACAGTGCGCCGTGTGTGTACAGCTTCCACTTCCCCACCTCCCACTCACTCGTCTTCCCGGTCAGCCCTCATTCACTCCCCTGGCAGTTCGTTCGTTCACACGCTCACTGCCACTCCGCCACTCCCACTGTCACTGAAGTGTCCCTGTTCGTTCATTCATTCTTTCATTCTACCTCAAGTAGCCGTCACACAGCAGGTCCCTCTCAGGCCGGGGTCTCAGATGCACGGCCCAGCTGAGCCTCCTTCCCGGCCGCGAGCAGCCAGGGGTCAGCCTTGCGGACTGAGAGCTGGCGTGGGAACCCGGCATGGCTGGGCTGCTCGGTCTATGGATACACAGACTGCATAGGAGGCTTCCAGTACACGAGGTGGAATCGAAAACTACAGTGTGGATTTAAATTTTTAAAATCATTACAGCAAAAGCCACCTTGCCATGAATCCCCTCTGAATCCTCCCCTGGCTTTGAGCACACTCATCCCATCGCCCTGGCTGCTTCCTGCAGCAGCTCTGGAGTCCTCCTTCCTGAGGGTCTTTAGCTGCGCTGTCCTGGCTGCCTCAGTGCCCTGCCCCGGTGGCTGATGGCAGTGACCAGTGGGCACCATGTCCGAGGCAGACCTGACCTTGGTCCACCCTGTGGCCACTACTCCAGGCCAGCTCTCTGCCCAAGCACTGCACACAGTGTCCCTGTGGGGAAGGACCACTGCTCCCCAAGATACCCAAGGCGGGATTTAGGGGGTGCCCATCCCTCGCAGCTGGGAAGGGGAGCAGGGAGGACATAAACTCCGAGTGGCCCCCACTGTTGCTGCGTCACCTCCCCAGGCCACACTGGCCCACACGACACTCAGTGGAAAGAAGCGTCCCTCTCCGTAGCTCAGCGACACACTTGGCCCCCCGAGCCTAGAAAGGGTGAAGGGAAAAGGCAAACAGGAAGCCAGGCCTGTGATCCCAGCCCTCCAGGAGGCTGAGGCAATTGAAATTTTGAAAAATTGAAATTTCAGGCCCAGCCTGAGCCAAGTAGTGGCTCAGCGAGAACCTGTCCCAAAATTAAATAAATAAATAAGACTGAGGCTGCAGCGCCATGTGAAGGCCCTGGGTTTGGCCCTTAGTACCCAGGGGAATGCGGGGAAGGCAGACGAAAGCCAGAGAAACCCAGGGCTCTGTTCAGTCCGGCAGGCTCCGGCTCCGTGGGGCGGAAGTGGGTTAGCTTCGTGGATCCCTCCCTCTCCCCCCTCCCCCGCCCCAGCAGGTTGCGGGGAGCGGAGGAGCCCGCGCGCGTCCTCTGGGCAGCGCTATATTAAGATCAGTTACATCGCACAACAAACATCTGAATCATCCGCGGGCCCTGCCGGCCTGGGTTTGAATATGCATGAGAAGCTGCCCAGAAACGACTAAAATACACTCGCAAGCTTGCGGATAGTCACAAAGCAAGCCGGTTCCGGGACGGGCGACCAAAGGCAGCCCGGCTGGGAGGCAGGGTGCAGCCACCGGCAAGAAGCCGTCACAACTCGGGCAGCTCAGGGGCTGAGACAGCGCTGCACAGAAGGCCTCCGAGCCCACAGCTCCCGCAGCTTTAGCCAGGGCTCTCAGGGCCAGGAGAAGGCGCACTAACCGCTGCGTGCCTGAGAACGACCCACTGCCCCTTCGCCCAGGGACCTCGGGTCGCACTTCCTGCTCTGTGACTGTGGTGAAGAATCCTCACATAATCAAAGTCTCAGAAATGCTAGTCTGTGATCCCAGCACTTTAGGAGGCTGAGGCAGGAGGATTGCCAAGTTGGGACCCAGACCAGCAGACTTAGCAACTTAACAAAACCCTGTCTCAAAATAAAGCAATAAAAAACGGTGGGGGATGTAGCTCAGTGCAAAGACCCTGGGATCAATCTCTAGTATCACACAATAATTTTTTTTTAACAAATTGCTGCTTATTGGTTTAAATTTGCTGGAGATCCACTGATTGTCAAAGTATAGAAATAACTAGAGGCTGACAGCAGAGTGCATAGGAATAGACCTTTAAAGGCTGGGGAGATGGGCGAGAGGTGGAGCCAGGGGATAGCGGGGGGGCCGAACCCCACGCTCAGGAAGGGGAAGGGAGAGATGTCAGAGGAGTGGATGTGCTGAGACAGAAGCCGTCCACCGCGCACAGCTGAGTGCGGGCTATGCGACCCTGTGCAGACTGCCGGGGCTCCAGCCGTCACCCCGACCCCAGTCCCCAGCTCCGCACAGAGCCGACAGGCTGGCGAGGGAGGCAGAGACCGACCACCTCAGTGAGAACCACACAGGCAGAAGCCGGCAGCACAGCCGCAGCAGGGACCGAACGGGCAGGGAAGGGAAGGGCAGTGGGCCGTGGCTGGCTCTCGGGCAGGCGTGGGCCGTCGACCCGGAACCCGGCACTGGGGTCTCCATCTGGGCCTCCCAGCGCCTGCCTTCCAAAGCCTGGTCAGAGCCACAGACCCAAACCAGTGCTCAGGTTTATATCCAGAAATCTGCAAAGCCACCTGCTCGCATACGTGGGGCTTCTAGAAGCTGATTGGACAATGAGGGCTTACAGCTGTCTTGCGGCTAGGAGGCGGGGCCTGATTGGAAGGGGCGGTCCTGGGGGCGTGACCCAGCGGACTTTCTCTCCTTCCGGGTTCCACCCTTCTCTCCACTTCCTGTGCGCCATGCCGAGTGGGGCGCTTCTCCGCCAGGCCGCGGGATGGCACGGTCCTGCCTCGGAGCAGCCGACACTGGACTAAAAGTGAGCCAAAATAAAGCTCTCCTTTAAATTGTGAATGTCAGATATTTTGTCCTAGCAACAAGTGACAAGATATGATATATATATATATATATATATATATGATTCCACCACAAAGGAATAAATTATTATGCATCACAAACATGTCCTAATCCAAAAAGCAAAGAAAACGAGATGTGAACTTTAAAAGAAAAAAATCCTGACTGCATAGCTAACATGTGCACCAGCAGGAACCTGAGGGACAGGTTCGTGCATGGTGTCATCGTGGTCTGCCTGTGGTCACAGCTCACACCGCCCGGGTGCCCGCGGTGCCCAGCTGTGCCCCTGACAGCAGGCAGATGTGGCCCCCAGGAGGACGTGGTTCGTGGGTTCCCCGGGCGCACTCCCCCGCCTCAGCTGCAGGCGATTTCCAGCAGCACCGAGGACCTCAGGGTCCCGGGCAGAGCCACGGCAAGCATGTGGCCCCGCTCTTGGGAGAGCGAGATGGAGCTGCGTGATGACAGCCAGGCCAGCGGGCAGAGACGGCCCCCGGAACCGACGACGAGATGCTGTGGAGTCCCCTGGGCCGTTCCAGAGTTCTCCTCTGAGAAACCCACACCACCTCAGCAGCTGCAGCTTGGGCTGCACGGCGTGGAGAAAAGGATGTGGGGGGAGCGCCCACCGCGATGACAGGTGTTGGTGACATCCCCACTGCGTCGTCAGGCACCTGGTGCCGGAGCTGCCTTCCCACGGGTGCCGGGTGGGAGGCTCCGGAAACATCTTCTCTCTCATCTCCCTGGAGATGCCAGGAGACGCCGACGCTGAGATCACCTCCTGGGCCCTGGGAGGGGCAGGAGCCCCTCAGGGCCGGCCGGGGGGCGCCAGGGCCCTGCCTCACTGCACCATCCCAAGAGGGCCATGAGCACGCGGCCATAAGCAGGGCCATCTCTGGTTTCTTCCAGGCCCCTGCCATAGAGCACAGGTACAATAATCCCAGTCTGAGCTTTCCCAGAGCCCTGGTGCCCTGTCCGGGGCAGTACCCCGGTCCCCAGAGAGGGACCACAGCTTCGGGGACCTGCCACGCCTCCCACGAAGGCTGGGATGGAGCTTGAATTCTGCTCGACCCAGCGTCTGGCCCCCAGCATTAACACGTAGGAGGAAATGCGTCTCTCTCTTTCCTCAGCACACACCTCCTGAGCCAGCACGCTGGTCCCTCAGGGATGCCTTCCAGAGAGAAGATGTCGCCTTCTTAGGGTGCTGGGGTCACCCCAGGGGAAGAGCCAGAAGGGTCCCCATCTGGTGTCCCCTGGAGGTTCTGGGCACACTCCTCCCCCACCATCAGCGCTGGCCCGGGGCCTCTGCCCTCTGAGCCTTGGTCTCCCTGTTTGTAAAGGTGAGAATTACCCATTCCCCACCTGCAGCTGTTAAGAAACCAGAGTGGGGGCTGGGGATTTAGCTCAGCAGCACAAGTGCCTGTCTGGCAAGCACGAGGTTGTGAGTTTGATCCCCAGTACCAAAAAAAAAAAAAAAAAAAAAAAACAAAGGAAGAAAGAAACCAGAGTGAAATTGCTCGGGACACCTGAGGGGACCTCGAGTAGCAACAGCTGAGGCCACAGGCGCAAGGGGCCCTGGGGAGACGGGAAGAAGGGGGCTGTGAGCCCTAGGTTGTGTCGCCCTCTCTGCAGTGTCCAGCCTGTCCTCCGCCTGCCGTTCTGGGTGGTTCTTTCCCTCCTCTCCCCTCAGGCTCCCACCTGCTCCTCCTGCAAGGCTGACCATCCAGAGCAAAACCGCAGTGAGGAGCTCAGCCATGCTCCGGGGGCCCCAGTCTCTGTCCCAGCCCCCAGCTTTGTGTTCTGTCCCCCAAAATCCTGGGACAGATAAATAGACGCAGCTGTGTTCCAACAGGACTTTGGTGTAGACACAGAAATTTACATTTTACGGACTTTTTTCTGGTCACAAAATGTCTTTCTTTTGAGATTTTTCCACCCATTTAAAAATATAAAAACCATCCTTAACCCATGGGACAGACAGAAGCAGGTCAGGGCAGGGAGGACAGACGTGGCCCCTGTAGCTAGGGTTTGTCTACTCCTGCTCGGGGTCCAGGCCCCAGTGCCGGCCCCCCAGGAATGCTTGTCAGGGATGGGAAGGGACAGACCGTCCACCACCGTAACAAGATCTCCAGTGACTCACGTGCGCTTGAAAGTTAAAAACGAAACAGAACCAAAGAACGCTGGCTGCTGGCTGGGCATCACCCCAGAGATTCTAATTCAACAGGAACGGGGCGCAGCCTGTGGCTAGAAGCTCTCAAATCTGCCCCCAGGGCTTTTCATGCACAGCCAAGTTCAAGCGCGTGAGCTTCAGGAAGATTCCAGGGACCAAGGGCCGCCCCTCCCCTCGGCCTCCAGTGCCCGGCTGCCCCTCTCCATCCCGGGCTCATCTGTCCCCCGCTGAGCCCCAGGACAGGGTCCCGCCTAATCCTAATTCAGGACGGCCTCACACCAACCGCGCCCCTCCCGGACTCAGTTTCCAAACTGCACGATGGCTGCGGGTAATGAGATCCCGGACGCCGGCCTCCCCTTCCTGCTGGCTGGCATGGGCAGCTCCCAGGAGCTCTGGGGGCCAGGGGGACAAAGAGAAGCACACCACCTATTCAGCAGCAGCACCCCCACAGCACCGCGGGCCCCCCACCTTCCCGCCACGTCCCCATTCTCCTCTGATGGCTGCAGGACGCAGACCTGTCCTGGACAGAGACACACGGCTGGGTCTGAGCTGGCTGGCGCGGAGGCGACGGGGCCTTCGGAGTCCTCCAGGGACAGAGGGGCGCGGCTCAGCTGCTCCCACACCTGCCTTGCTGTCTGTCCACCCATGGCCCAGGGACACTCCTCCACCCTCGCAGCTCACCCTGAGCGCATGGAGATGACCCCAGCCCTCTCCCAAGACCTCGCCCTCCAGGGACTCCCCTAGGCAACAGCTGCCACCTCCTGGTGACAATGTCCTGTCCTGCTCCCTCCACACCCCGCCCTGTGGAGGCCGGGTGGGCACCAGTGCTGCTACCTCCTCCCAAGCGCAGAGAAACAGAGCCAGCTGCCATTTAATGAGCACTTACTAAGCAGCAGATGCTGTGCTGAGAACCAAGGTTCTCCAAGGTCATGAGGATCAGAGAGGTTAATCAACAGGACTGAGGTCACACAGCTAGCAGGAGAATGGTAGAAGGGAAACGCTAGGAAAAGCCCTTAAGTTCCTGCATCTCCAATCTTGTCTTCACTCCCTGAGCTCAAACCAGATCTGTCTGGCTGTCCCCTGAGGGCTGGGCTTAGGGCTGGCTATGAAGCAGACACCTTGGAGAGATTGGGGTGAAAGGAAGGGTGGGCTGGGTTAGGGGGACCCTCAGCCCCTCTCCCTGCAGCACCTTCAGGAGCCCAAGCAGAGCCTGTGGCTGAAGACCACCTAGCATCCTCAAGAAGAGACCCGGGACTGAAACCTGGGCCTCGGTTTCTCTATCTGTGAAATGGGACACATGTCTAGCAGGGTCACTGGAAAGGGCAGAAAGAAGTTGTGCAAAAGGCCCCACGCAGGTGACTACTGAATGACTTCTCCCTCTCCCTCCAGCCTGGGGGTCCTGGGAGCCAGCTTCGCCCCAGAAGGAAACAGAAGGTAGGTGTCGCCTGCCGAGCCTCCAGGAAAGTGGCCAGGAGCCTGCACTCTGCACCCCACCTGCCTCGGAGCCCTTCTTTAATTAGCCCAGGACTAAAAATAGCTCCCCCTCCTGCCAGCCTGCCCACCTACCGCCCAACCTGGCACTGGGGTGCGGCTGAGCCACTCTGGGGTGACAGCCAGCCCGGGTGACACAGAACTCACGACACAGAGAGTGCACGCAGCGGGAGATTTATTGAAGGAGACACAGCTGGCGTGGGCCCCTGCCACCAGCCGGGCCACTCCACACGCCCCACGCTGCCCTGTGGCCCCGTGCCCACCCCCCAGCCTGGCCCCCTTACCCAGCCTCGCTCGGCAGAGGAGCCCCTTGGGTCTGTTCGGAGGAGGCCTGGGGACACCCGGCAGCCCTTCTCCGTCCCGCGGGGCCCAGCCGTCCCCCCGACGCCCCGCTCACTTGCAGCTCTGTAGCCGGGTCCTGTGGTGCTTCTCCTCCGTCAGCAGGGGGATGAAGGTGTCGCTGTGGGACAGCTTCAGCCGGCTGCCCCAGCTCGGCGCCTCCTTCCCCGCGGGCTCTGGGGGTAGGGTGTCCAGGTCGCCGCGGGAGCCGCCGGGCTTGCCGTCACCCGTGCTGATGGAGTTGAGTTCCATGAGCTCCAGCTCGTGCTTGGCCGCCGTCTCCAGCACCCGCTGCTTGTTGTAGTACCTGACAAAGTTGTTGATGATGGGGTGGATGGGCAGGGCAATGGCGATGACCCCACACAGGAAGCTGATGGCCGCATTGAGCTTGCCCAGTGTGGTCTTGGGATAGATGTCGCCATAGCCCACTGTGGTCATGGTGATGATGGCCCACCAGAAAGACTGGGGAATGCTCTTAAACAGAGTCTCGGGGTGGCTCTGCTCCATGGTGTAGCCCAGCGCCGAGAACACAAAGATACCCACTGCCAGGTACATGAGCAGCAGCCCCAGCTCCTTGAAGCTGCGCTTGAGCGCGTAGGTGAGGGTCTGCAGCCCCGAGGAGTGACGGGCCAGCTTGAAGATGCGCGCGATGCGCATGATGCGCAGGGCCTGCACCGCCTGCTGCACGTTAGTGAGCTCCATCATGCGCGCACCCAGGTGCGTGAGCGTGAGGCTGACGTAGAAGGGCAGGATGGCCAGCACGTCCACGATGTTCATGAAGGACAGCACGAAGTGCAGCTTGTTGGGCGAGGAGAAGAGGCGCAGCAGGTACTCCAGCGTGAACCAGCCGATGCACGCCGTCTCCACGTTCTCCAGCGTCGGGTGCTCCACGCGGTTGCCCTCGGCGTCCACCACCTGCAGCTCCGGGATGGTCCCCATGCACATGACCACCGACGACACCAGGATGAGCAGGAAGGACAGCACGGCCACCACGCGCGCCGGGCACGAGGACTCGGGCTTCTCCAGGAACTTCCACACGCACTTCTGGCAGCGGCGCCAGCGGCCCTCGGCGGCGTCCACGCCCAGGTCGTCGAGGATGAGCTGCACGCGGCGCGCGATCTCCTCCAGCTCCTCGCGCTTCTCACTCAGGTGGCTCTTGCAGCAATCGTCGAGGAACTTGAGGTCCACCTTCCAGAAATCCATCTCGCTCTTGAAGCAGATGGGGCAGATGCCCTTCTTCATGTGCACCTCGCCGAAATAGTACACCTCGATGACGCACTTGAACGCGTCCGGGTCCCTGTCGAAGTAGAACTCGCGCTTGCCGGGGTCGTAATCATCGCACAGGGAGAAGATGGTGTCGTAGCCCCCGGCCAGGCAGGTAATGAGCTCCGCCAGCCGCGTCTCCGGATACTGGTTAAGGAGGTCTCCATAGAGCACCTGCCGCACGCCCCCCACGTTGACCACGATCTCGATGTCCTCGCCGGTCGCCGCCGAGCCCTGGCTGTCTGGTTCCACCAAGCTGCGCTCCCCAGCCCCGTCCATGCTCCCGGCGCGAGCGTTCCCGGCCCCGGCTGCGCGCGCCCCGCCGCCTGCGCGAGCTCCGGAGGGTCTCTCGGTGCGCGGCCCCCGGGGAGCCTTGAGGGGCGCTCACAGCGAGCAGCAGCGGGCCGGGGCGCGCGGCGGAGGCGGCGGCTGCATGCACCCAGCGGCCGGGCTCCGCGCGCGCATCCGTGCGCCTAGGGCGCGCGGGCAGGGACTGAGGGTGGGGGGGAGCGGCCTCGCCTGGGGCACTCACCGGCTCTCCGGCGGCGCGATCTGCGGCTTCGGCTCGGCCTCCTGCAGCAGCAGGAGCAGGATGCGGGGGAGTGGGGGTCCCCGCGTGGGTCGCGAGCGCCTTCCTCTTCCCGGAGCGCGCGTGCGGCCGCCGGACCCACGCTGTGCGCCGAGGTGCGCGGAGAGCCAACTTGAGCTCGCTGTGCCCGAGCGGGTCCAAGCACAATAGGAATTCCAGCCTGACGTCAGGAGCTTTTCCGCGGTCCCCTCTTCTGGTGAGATTCTGCACGGCACGCGCGGCGGCGGCGGCGGCGGAGCCACCGGTTAACCCTTGGGCGGACCGGTCGCCTCCAGCGCCAACCCGCGCCGCTGCGTTCCCCGGGCCCCCTAGGGGTCACCCAGGGGCCAGGATCCTGGGCTGGAGAGCGGCAGGCTGCTCGGAGCGCAGAGTCCCCTGGTCGCCATCGCTGTCGGGGAGGGGGTGGCCGGCGAAAGAACCCGGCAGCCTGTTGCGCGACGGGGAAGGGGCTCCGCGCGCCGAGGCCGCCGAGGTCCCTCCCCCGGCCTGGACTCCGCTCCGCTCCGTGGCCACCTCCTCCCTCGACTTCCAGGCTAATCTCCTCCCAGGTCCCACAGCATGGGCCGCCCCCCCAACCCAGGGCTTTCCTGCCGCCCTGCCTGCGCGACCCGAGTCCGGCAGGTTTACATTCTGCCGGCACCTCCTCGCTGGCCTCTCCTTCCCCAAAGCCCCGAGACGCAGCTGCCAGCTGCGAACAGGCAGCGTGTGCTTGACGGCGGCGCGGTGGACACGCGCGGTGCATTTCCCAAACCTACAGAAAGCGCCGGTGCGGGGCTGGGCCGTGCGGTGTACGCTGTGGCCATGGAGTGACAATGATGCGTCCCAGTGGGGCCCTGCTTGGTAACAATCGCCCCCCACGGTGGGGGATATAGATGGGGGAAGGCGGTAGAGCTGGGATCTGGAAAACACTGCTTTAGCTGTAACCCTAAAACTTTTTTTTTTTTTTTTTTTTTTTGAGACAGGATCTCACTATGTAGTTCAGGCTGGCCTTGAACTCACGGCAATCCTCCTGTCTCGGCCTCCCAAAGTCTGCGATTATAGGTCTGCACCACCACACCTGGCACGCGTTTACTTTTTTAAAGTTATTAAGAATGTATTGGTGGAGCCGGGCGTGGTGGTGCACGCCTTTAATCCCAGCACTCGGGAGGCTGAGGTAGGTGGAGCGTTGTGAGTTCGAGGCCAGCTTGGGCTACAACGCGAGCCCAAGACCGGCCTGAGCTACACAGTGCGACCCTGCCTCAAAAAACCAGGGCCAGGAGTTTGGCTCAGCAGCTTACACGCCTGTCAGGCAGGCGCGGGGTTGTGAGTTCAATCCCCGGTGCTGCAAAAAAAAAATAAAATAAAATAAAATAAAAGATAGCTATCCTACTGATTTCTCTGAGTTCACTGAAGAGAAAGATTTGTGCTGGTATTGCTCGGGTGACTGAATGCAGATGTCCTGTGCTCTGGGTGACTGTTGGGGATGACAGTGCGCAGTGTATGTGCCATTGTTGCCCCTCCCATTGACATGTTTTGAAATTTTGTTTTATTTTTTCTCTTTGAAATAAAATGGATTAAAAATATATGGTATATTTTAACCTGAGGTCGTGCCCATTAATGAAGTCAATTTACTGGACTACGGATGGTATTTTTGTCTTTAATGAGATACTATAAAACCGACTATCTTAGAAAACATCACAGAAAATAAGTATTGTGTGGTGAAACTTCTTTTTACAAATTTTATTTCATTCCATTTAGTGTCAGCCTAAGAGCTACTCCAGAGCAGGAAACGGGCTGCGAAAGGTTGGATGGTAACTGTTGACCTAATTACTGTAGGGTACTGAGCACAAAGCACCCTCAGAGTGCTTGGAGCGTTTCTCATTGAGTCCCCACAGCCGCCCTTGGAGGAGACTCAGACCTGCGTGATGGGCCCGAGGCCTGCCAGGCTCCGAGGCCTGCTTCTGGGGTACAGCGCGAGGCCCCCCCGCCCCGCGCCCCGCCTGGTCTTCCAAGCCTGTACCGGCCGCGCCCTCTCCGTGACCTTCGCCGCTCCCGCGGGGCTCAATCCAGATTGCATCGGAGCTTAATGGGCTTTAAAAGCCATGCGTTCAATCACGCACTCAAATATTCATTGTGCGGCTGTGCGATCGCAGGCCGCACCCCACCCGGTTGGGGACGGGGCTGGGGCTCTACATGCCGGGACACCTGAACCGGGCGGGCAGGGATGGGGGCAGTGCGGCCGGTCCCCGACAGGGGGCGCCCCTCGGTAGCCTCACTCCCGTGCGCTTCCAGAACCCGAGTTCAGGGACCCCTCCCCGGGCCAGCGAGGCCCCTGCGAGAAGACAGCACCGGGGATTCCCCAGAGGAACGGCCGGAGAGACTCCTGTAGGACACGTGCCCCACGACAGCAGCACCGCCTTGAGCAGGCAGAGGGGGAGCCAGGGTAAACTGAGGCACGGCCTTTCCTGGGGAAGAGAGGAGGGGCACGCTGGCCTTGCTTGGTGCCGGGCTCTGGGCGGCAGCCAGGGGCTCCGGTGGCTCCGTAGCCGGGCCGGGGTTTGACGCTGGTGACCAGGGCTGGCTAGAAGGGCACGGGGAGCCAGCCGCGCCCCTCTGCTGCCGGGGACTGGGCCACCCTGGCAGGCCCGGGCTCTCCGCAGATGCCCACGCATCAGGAAGGCCACAAGAAGGAAATCTGGCTAATGCAGGATTGGCAAATCTTGACTCCAAGGAAATACGGTCAGGACGGCTGGAGACCTGGCCTGCCGGGAGCCAGGTTCGATGGTGGCTGGAGTTCCCCAGGCCTGAGACCCTTTGCCTGTCAGTGAGGAGGGGACCCACGGCTTGGGCCCCCCACACACAGAGCAGGGGTCACCAGCAGCCAGGAGCATGGCCCGTGTTCCACTCAGGTCAACATGTGACTCTGGTCAGCAGTGGAAGGGGAAGCTGGGTGTGGCGGTACCCACCTGTAATCCCAGCACTGGGGAGGCTGAGGCAGGGGAATCACCACAAGTCTGAGGCCTGTCAATGAGTTCAAGACCAGCCTGGGCTACACAGTGAAACCTTGTCTCAAAAACAAAACAAAACAAACCTAAAAACACAAAAAAGCGTGGGGAGGAGGAGGGGAGAGGGGACAGAGAGTGCAACCGATGCAAAGCTCAACCCAAAACAGAGGTGGACAGGCCACAGCCCTCGCCGGGAGGGGCGGCCCCAGCACTCGCAGCCCTCAGTTTCCCTAGCTGTAGAATGGGTGGGTGACTTTATACCCTGCACAAGGCTATCGATGAGCAGGGAGAACACAGTGGCCGTGCTGATGTGTGAGGGGTGGGCTGAAGTGAGGCCTGGGCATAGTTCAGGGGCGTCCCGGGTTCAATCCCCCGTGCTGCGAGGACGGCAGGAGACCCACCGCGCGTGAGGCTGCCAGCCTGCGTGTGCTCGCCGAGCCGGCTCTGCCCTGGGTGCTGGGAACACAGCGGAGACCCCGGCACAGGGGCCGGGTCCACGGCGCAGGAGACTCGGCAGTGTCCGTGGGGTGGTGGCCTTGGGCCAGCAGCAGGGACCCGAGAGCAGACAGTGGCAGCCCTGCCCTGTCCTGGGGACCCTGCAGGGACCAAGCACTTCACCCGCCTGCGCACCCCAGGAGCCCTGGTCAGTGTCACTGCCGATCACTGGATGTGTGCCCAGCACTGCCGAGGAGCTAAATGCTCCATGAGATCTGATTTTAATAGCATTAGTAAAATAGAATAGCCAGGAGGCTGAGGCAGGAGGGTTGATCCCCAGTAAGTTCAAGGCCAGGTTGGACTACAAACCCAGACCCTGTCTCAAAAAGACCAAAAAAAAAAAAAGAATTTATGCGCCATATACTGGACCTGTGTTCAGCAGACAACCCAGGGGTTCCAAGTATATTCCCAGGGCTGTTCAGCCCTCAACACTATTTAATTTAAGAACACTTTTATCACCTCAAGAATAAACCATGTACAGCTGGGCACGGTGGCACACACTTGTAATCGCAGCACATGGAAGGCTGAGGCAGGAGGATCACTGTGAAGTCAATGCCAGTCAAAACAACAAAGCAAGATCCTATCTCAAAAACCAAAAATGAACAAAAAGAATAAGCCCTGTACCTTATAGCCACGAGCTTCAACCTCCCTGCCCAGGCAACCACTAGTCTACTTTCCACCCACAGGTTTCCCTATTTGGGATATTTCAGATAAATGGAATCCTATAGCATGCGACTTTTGTGACTAGTTTCACTCTCCATGCTTTCAAGGTTCAACGTGTGTAGCATGTGTTCATGCTCTGCTACTTTTTGTGGCTGAAGAACAATCCATTACATGGACAAACAATATCTTGTTTCTAGCCTCTTGTGGCCCGTGACTGCCATATTGGGCAGGTCAAGTAGAAGTGAGCAGTGGGGGGGGGGGAGTGGGCAGGGCCTCCCTGTGTGCCATATTGGGCAGGTCAAGTAGAAGTGAGCAGTGAGGGGGAGTGGACTGGGCCTCCCAGTCTGCCATATTGGG
>RJWM01017905.1:0-42031 GCA_004363535.1 Dasyprocta punctata | reverse complement strand
CAATCAAGAAAACAATATAAAGATATAAAGCACATAAGAGAAGTGCCTTGGGTTCAATCCCCAGCACCAAAAAAGTAAAGTAAATAAATGAATAAAGGAAGGAAGGAATGTGTAAACTATCAAAGACTCAAAAAAAAAGAAAGAAAAAAAAGGGGGACCCAAGAGGTCTCATTAAGATGATACTGGGTCAACACTGGAAGGATGGGAAATCAGGAGATAACTACAAGTCATTTAGGAAGAACATTCTAAGAAAATGCCATGTTGTTCAGAGAACCTATAAAGAGCTTGTGTAGCTAGAACCAGAACAATGGCCAGGCCAAGGCATGGTGGCATGCCCCAGCAATCCCAGCTACTTGGGAGGCTGAAACAGGTGAATCACATGTTCTAGTCTAGCCTGGGCAACTTAATGAGACCTGATCTCAAGAGAGTTAAAAAATATTTTTTAAAAAAGGTCTGAGAATGTGGCTCAAAGGTACAGCACTTGCGTAACATGTAAGACCCTGTATGTAATCCCTAGTACCACCAAAAAAACCCAAAAACCAAAAAACAAGAGTTGGGGGTCAGTAATATAGGATTAAACTTAGCAATGAGACTGGGTCTTTTAGATTTATGTATCATGGTGAAAGAGCTTAGTTTTCGCTGCAAGTGAGACTGGCATCAATGGAAGGCTCTGAATAGTGCAGTGACAGAAATCTAAGCTGTCTAACAGAATCACTTGAGCTGGTGTTTAGATTGTAGTGGTACCCAAGGTCACACGCAGGGAAACCAGTGTGGCTGGCAGCTTGTAAAATGGCCCCAGTAATCCCCACCTCAGGGTAGTCAAATATAATCCTCTAACCATGAGTATAGGCTAGATTTAGTAACTCATAACCAACTAGGAAGCTAATTAGTTCAACAATCCAAGCAACAAATAACAGGGGTCGGGACTCAAGTGTTAACAGTGGTGAGGAGTATACTTTAAAGGTAGGGGTAAGTGGATTTGCCAACATGTGAGACAGGCTGAGTGTAAGTAAGAAGGGCAAAGAGGGCAGAAATGAATCTGAGTTTTGTTTTTTTTTATCTGAATAAACGAAAAATTAGAATTGCCATTTATAAAGATGGGGACCTCTGTGAGAAAAGAAAAAAGATGAATTGAGCGGGAGTTGCTATCATGACTTAATTCTGGACATACTTAGTTTGAGATGCCTATGAGACACCCAAGAAGGAAACTTCTTAAATAACTAAATAATTGTGGGGTTCAGGGTTTCTGATTTAAATTTGAGAATCTTCAGGATGTAGATAGCATTTAAAGTCACAAGTTTAAAATCAATAGGGCACTGATTAAGACAGAAAAAAGAAGTCAGAGACTAAGCCCAAGGAAAGTTAAACATGCAGAGGTCAGAAAGTCCAAGGAAAACTCATCACAGGAGACTAAACAGAAGCAGCCTGGAATACTGGAGGGAAATGCAAGCAAATATGGCATCAAGAATTCAAGCCAAGTGAACAAAGGGTTTCATGGGTAGGTGATGGTCAACTGAGCAGAATGCCACTAGCCAAGTAAACATTCCATGGCTTTACATTTTTATTTTTATTTTATCTTGTGCAAATAAACTACCTCAATTTCTTGAGTAAAGTCAAGAGCATCTTCTCCTGATGCCAGTAGTGTATGCAGAATTCGTTGCTTCACTTGCTCCCACTCGACCAGCATTGACTCTCGATGATATTCCTCAGCCATGCCGAAGGTCTGCCAGAAGGGAACAGAGAGCAATGCCTGACATGAAAACTAAAGAATGCGATTTCCTTGAAAGTTTAAAATAAACACAAAGCACCCCTCCCAACCTACCACTTCTTTATAGGTAAAGCAACAGCAATCTATTTTTAAAATGATCCTTTAAAGAATTTACTGAAAATTGGTCACAACATTCCTACTATTTCATTGATTCTAAGAAAATTAAAAACTTTTTAATTGGGATAAAATACACACAAAAATTACCATTTTAAAGTGTAACACTGGCCAGTGGTCTAATCATAGGTTCAAAGGACTGTGGTATGCAATGTGACAATGAGGTGGGGAATCTCCTTCTGAGGGTTGCAGCCATTGTTGATTCCCTATTGCCTTGTTTTGAAGTCCTATATCATTTTCATTGTTTTACTGAGTTGGGTTTTACTCTCTTTTGTTTTGTTTGATTATGTTAAACCCGATGGCATGAGCAGCTATTTAAAAGATAGCAAGACATACTATGGTAGCCATTTTGTATTTACTATTGGCTTGTTTTGAAGTCCTTTATTGCTTTCATTGTTTTGTTTTTATTGCTCCTATTCTATTCTGTTCTGTTTGATTTTTACTATATGCAAAAGTATCTGCAGCTATTTTGAAGACAACAAAAAGCATCATGGTGACACTGATTTCATAATGTTTTGAAGTCCTGTATCACTTACACTGGTGTGTTTTGATTGGTTTTGCTCTGTTTTGTTTTCCTTGGTTTTAGCCTCAAATAAATAAATAAATAAAATGCTAAAAAAAAAATAAAAAGTAACATTAAGCAAGTTCATTCTGTTGGGTAATCATCTAAAGCACCACTCATCTCCAAAACTTTTTCTTTTTCATCTTGTAAAACTGAAATTGTACCCAATAAACTATAACTCTCCATTTTTCTCTGTCTCTCTAGCCACTGGTAATCACCACTCTATATCCTGTCTCTGAATTTGACTGCTCTAGTTATTTATTTTTATAAGTGTAATCATACACTTTTGTCTTTTTGTGACTAGTTTATTTCATTTAGAGTATTGTCCTCAAGAGTCGTACATACTGTAATGTGTCAGATTTGCCTTCTTTTGTAAATAATACTAACATAAACATAAGTGTACAAATACTTTTTCGAGTCCCTGCTTCAGCTCTTCTGGGTATACACTCAGAGGTATATTGCTGGGATAATACGGCAACCCTGTTTTTCATTTTTTGAGGAATCTACATGCTGTATCCAAAAGAGGTACACCATTTATTATCCTACCAGCAGTGCACAAATGTTCTAATTTCTTTACATCTTCACCAATATTTACTATTTTCTGTTTCTCCTTCCTTGTAAGAACCATCCTAAGGGATGTGAGGTAGTATTTCATTGTGGTTTTTATTTGCATGAGCATCCCTCCACATGCTTACTAAGACAAACACCTTCTTAAAACCTCTGAAACTAGGTTACCTATTACAATTGGTTGTATGTCATAGGAGTATTTTTTCCTTGCTGTACATAAAATAATGATGAATTATAAGATTAGTGGTACCTTAAAATGTAACAAATATCTAAATAAGAATAAAACAGAAGATTGCAAGATTTTTTATTTTTTAAGAAACGCTAATATTTTTAGCCAGGCGTAGGGGTGTGTGCCTTTAAACCCAGCACTCGGGAGGCTGAGGTAGGCGGAGCGTTGTGAGTTAGAGGCCGGCTTGGGCTACAAGGTGAGCGCAAGGCCGGCCTGAGCTACATAGTGCGACCCTGCCTCAAAAAACTAGGGCTGGGAGTTTGGCTCAGCGGCTTAAGTGCCTGTCTGGCAGGCGCGAGGCTGTGAGTTCGATCCCAGGTGCCACAAAAAAAAAAAAAAAAAAAAAAAAAAGAAAGAAGGGAGGGACTGAAGGAGGAAAAGCAGGAAAAAGAAAAAAGGAAAAAGAAAGGGAGAAAGGAGTGAAGAAATACAAACAAAACCCAAGCAAAAATTAAAACAATCTAAGGAGACACTGAATTATGAATGTTCTCAGCCTATTATTCTTCAATTGGCAGATGAGATTTCCTATCAACTTAACCTCACTTTTCAAAAACTCATTTCATTTACAATCAGACTGGCATCTAATTAGGCAGAACCAAGAGAGTACTATATTAGTAATATCTGCTTTATTTTTGGCAATGCAGGTAATTTATACTGACAATATCCATGTATATGAGCTTTGAGGAACTGTTAAAAAAATCAATATAATTTTCCTACAAATGAGATGTTTGTATTTCAATCAATACTTACTAAAATGTGAAAAGGGGACACTACACACACACACAAACACACAAACACATCCACACACACACACACAATTAGGAAGAAGGCTCTTGTACCCTTTTCTAATATGAATTCTAAAGACACTGGAGAAATGATCTTTCCCAACTTTAAAAAGTCTTCCACCTGGTTTTGTTCTTTTCACTGAGAAGTAGAATAGATCACTCTATTGAGTTAGTATGTCTTGAAAAAACTCAGAGAAAAATCTTTGCCTCTTGCTCACAGATGTGAACTTAAACATGAAAGTCAAGTGTTTTGAGTAACAGAAAGGTGGAGTAGAAGGGAACAGGAGTCATTTCCCTAAAAGTTATCCAGAAAAGAGTAGATAATTGAGCCACAGAATGCTCTAAAACTCTGCTTCAAGCCTCCTCAACATGGGACAATGGAGGGCCATGAGCATAGAGGACTTGGACAAATAGAAAAGGAGATGGGGAGGGGACATTTTATATAGCTTTCTGAGCTTGGCAACAAGAATTAAGGCACAGACAAAGCTGTGGCACCAACACAGGACACTACAAAATGTCACAAGAATTTTTTTTTAAGGATAAGTCCCATGGTTAACAAAGAATAGCAGAAAAACTGTGGATGAGGATGGTAGGGGCAGACTTCCAGCATCAGATAAGGGTCAGAATGACAATAGTGGGAATTAACTACCCCATTTATTAGGTTGCCAACTGTGTGCCAAGAACTCCTCCTTAGTACTTTAGCACTAAGCATCTTTGAAAAATGGATGTTTTCGGGCTCAAATCCTCAGATACACATTGAAGAAGTATGCCACACCACTCAACAAGAAACAAATCCATAACATATATGAACAACTTTGTGATTCCATTCATTGAGGTGCTTCAAACAAAAATAAATGACCCAACATTAAAATTCTCTTCCCTTGGCCATAATACCCCCACAAAGCTTAACTCAACTATATTAGAGATAATGGAATATCCAATTTATGGGCTAATCAGGGGTGATCAGTCAGCTATCTGCCCAATTCCAGTCCATGTCTCAACCACTGGGATAGGTACAAAGAATGCTAACAAAAGGGACTCATGAGAGAGAATCAACAGAGCTCTTCAACTAAGAACTAAGAGAAGAGGAAGGCAGTGAGGTTCTGAGGTGAGGTAAGAGACAGACCAGTAGGGATAAGAAGGAAAGAAACCCAAGGACGAGAGAAGGGGTAAACAGAAAGAACTGTGTTAAAAAGGAACACAAAACAAACCAAACAAAGTGACAAAGTAGTGGAGAAACTATTATAAATTAAATCTGAATCTTTCCAGTTATTGTATGTGTGGAAAATATTTCCCTTTGAACACATTAAAGGAAGACAGGGAGGGAACTGGGTAACCAAATTAAGAACAGGTGGGGAGCACTCAAACCCCATTTTTATAAAGGAAAGAGGACAATATGCTTTGACATAATACCCATTTATTATTGAGCTGTTGCTGTCTTTTAGAAACACTGCATATGTTTTGATAATGTTGTTCTGTTTTTGCTGGGATACACCAAATGGGAAAAGACAGGACACATTTGTGGTTTAGTAGCTTGTTTTCTTGGCATTTCAGCAGGACATTGGCAAGTTATTCAAACATGAAATTGCCACCAAAATGCCAGGAAGCTGCTGATTTTCAAATCATTTTTTGAAAACAATTTTTGCTCAGAAGCAGTCTCCTGTTGTCCAGACAGGTCAGAGGCCTCCCTCTAGGAGGGCTCCCAACACCGGAATGTCTCTCTCACAAACACATATGCACACATTTTGCACTGTGCTATGTTACCTAAATGTTTTGGCTGGCTGCACATTTAGTCTCAGTATGGCACAATGTTCAGAGACTGCCAACTCCAGAAACACATTCTGCAGGGTAAATGGATTAATAAGGCTTGGTGGTATTCAATCTTAATTTAATTTCATTGGTCCTTTACAGCAGGAGAACCAATGTCGGTGAGTAACTCAGAGTGGGAACAAAAAGATATCCCTTTTTTAGTATTCTCAAATCTGTATCAAGTGACTTTTTGTATTTCTAAGACTAAATACTATTGCCAACAATCAAATTAATGAAATTTTAGGGAATTTTATTCTGACAATTAAACATATCAGTCATTTAAATAACGCCTTGGGAACATTTTCTTTTAATTTTGAGCTGGCAGGTCCCTCAGTAGCGCTGTCTCACATCAGTCCTTTGAGACACTTTCATTCCCATAGAATATATTAATAAAGCACACTTTATTATTTTTAAACCACACAAATAATTCATATATATATTTCGCTTGATACTAAAGTAAAATTAGTAAACAGCGAAAGAGAGCTCTCCCTTGCTGGCAGAGGCCCACTGCTGCAGACAGGCACACATCTGCCTGGAAAAGTAGCTCTCTCAGAGCTAATGTCACTGAAAGCCAGCCCTTCTCCCTGCTCCCCAATGGCCCCAGTGGCCTGAAAATCTCTTACTCTGTAATAGGATATTTTGGAAAGGTTTTGATGGTCAGAAACAAACAGATAACTCACACATTAGTAAAATAAGTGATCTTTGAGTGTCTTAAAGGAATAATTTTGAAAAATACTGCCAACATACAAAGGTTGCTCTGGCTGACTTGTTTACCATCCATTCAGAGCACCAAATTATTGTTCTTAAGATCTTAGAGAAAATATTAATATAAAAGGTGGTACAGTCAAGTTGTGTGTTAAAAAAAAAAGCGAGAAATCTTATCAATGATCACAATTTCTCCTCTGAACTACTGACTCAGCAGAAGGCAAAATATCATTTATATGATAAATGAAATTCAAGAATTTTCTGGCCCTTCCATTCTAGGGTTAATTTAATAGTAACTGTCCAGTCCAGTATCTCAGATACATTTCAGTCACTAAATACATAGAAGGGCATAATGACAGTATTATCAACAACAGTTCCTGTGGAATGCCTTCTGGTAAACTACCTCTCTGTTTGGGCCCTCAGTTTGAGGGGAATATACACCTGGTATACACTGCTGCCCTATGACTTTATACTACTGTGGCTTTCTTACCCTCTTCCGGGACTCTTCAATGGCAGACAGCAGAGCATTGTCCTTCTCATTCTTCAGGAAGCCCTATGGAAGAGGAGAAAAGAATACAGCTGGGGTTAAAATTAACCTTCAAACAACCACGAGTACATGTTCTTGACTTGAAAACAACAAAATATTCAATTTTCAACATGTTTCCTAGTTTCTTTCATTCTGGAAACACATGAATGACAGAAGGTAAAATTCCAATGAGACAAAAGTAGCCCTAAGTCCTATAAACACATGGAAAGTGAGTAGTCAAGACTGCTCTTCAAAATTCCTAAATAAACTGGGCATGGGGGCACATGCCTTTAATCCCAGCACTCGGGAGGCTGAGGTAGGAGAAGCGTTGTGAGTTCGAGGTCGGCTTGGGCTACAATATGAGCACAAGGCAGGTCTGACCTACATAGTGTGGCCCTGCCTCAAAAAACTAGGGCTGGGAGTTTGGCTCAGTGGCTTAAGTGCCTGTTTGGCAGGCACCAGGTTTTGAGTTCGATCCCCGGTGCTGCAAAAAGTAAACAAAAAAATTCCTAAATAGTTGATAATGGAGACACAGCTTTGTCTATGAAACCAGTTATAGCTCCTATAACTGGTCTATAGTTCTGTTGCTTCAATTTCTTCCTAATGGTGAGGGAACCATCACTGCCCATTTGTCTTCATGTTTTTCACTTGTTTACCAATGGATGAGAAACCCTAAAAACCATTTATTTACACACTTCTTTTGAGATTTTGCCATGTGCAATTTCTATTCTATGATTACATCCATTCTTTACTACTGGTGAGGTGAAGAAGAGAGTGTACAAGTTTAATTTAACATGCACTGCATATAACTGCCTGAAAAATGTAACTGCACAATACTACAATGGCCAAGAAGCCAGGTTTTGGAACATGAGTTTCAAATTTTAGTGCCTCCATTAACCAAAGGCAGGACTTATAATTAACACTCAAACTTTCTAAACTCGTTTGTTCTTGCCTAATAATGATAATGTAATCAAGTTCTTAGCCCAAGGTTCGATATACCTAGGTCTATTATTAGAATTGATTAGATCTAGATCTGTTGGTGACATTGAAGAAAGAGATGCACAGGGTGTTTTTCCTGTTGCTATCATTGTCCTCACTTGCCTGAGCTGATGTCTGTTGGGGAAGGGGACAAGACAGCCACAATGGCACCCAGGCAGAGAAATATAAAGACAGAATGGGCTGGGGATTTAGCTCAGCGGCACAGGCACCTGCCCGGCAAGTAAAAGGTCATGAATTCGATCCCCGGTACCAAAAAAAAAAAAAGACAGAATGGCCTTTCATGCAACATCTTCACACACAAAAGTTTTTTTCCACAATTTGGGATGTCGGGGCCAAATAGGAACAAAGAAACTGATCCATGAAACAACATGTGGAAATCAAAGCCTTCAGCTGCAGCACAAAGACAAGTTACTTTACACATCAGATCCACCAATAAACTGTGAGGAAGGTTACATGTATGGCAAGTACACCATTGGTATATTCATACATGTCTGAAATAACCTATTTATTTGGAAGCATCACTTTGTTTTTTGGGGGAAAAAAAAGGAACTTTTGGGAAATATAATACAAAGTAGAGTTAAGCAAAAGGTTTAGAATAATAAACTAGAACCCATTTGACAATATTCTTGT
Organism: Dasyprocta punctata; assembly: GCA_004363535.1. Taxonomy (NCBI): domain Eukaryota; kingdom Metazoa; phylum Chordata; class Mammalia; order Rodentia; family Dasyproctidae; genus Dasyprocta; species Dasyprocta punctata. The sequence continues at coordinate 33,337 of RJWM01017905.1, read as the reverse complement.
ATCTGAAACTTACAGTCAGTTAACTGGTCTTTGATTACTTATATTTTAGTGTATTTTTTCAAACAGTCCTAGATACAAGGCTGCTGGCCCTTTTAAAAAAGGGGGTGGGGCAGATAGGAAATTTAATTTATATAATTTATATAATTTTATAATTTAAATAGAACATTTTTACTCTTTATAGATTCCCCAGATCCTTATGTAGTGGTCCATGATTGCCCGACACCTGCTACATCCTACCCCAAACTCATATCTGCACGGAGATGAACAGGGACAGTGACCAGCAGCCAGGAAACAGTCCTCTCACGAAGACTCCTCCAGGGCAGTTCTCAGAATAGAATATGAAGACTGCTTCTAATATCTTTACTAATAATTTCTAAGGGATGAAATTTCAAGTAGTGCTTAAGAACAAAAAGGTAGAAAAAAAGACATTATTGCTCTGGGGCAGATTACTCTTGGGAGGAAGTAGGGGCAGGCATGTTATTCTTGTCTTAATACCAAAACTCATAGAGGCTCAAGTCCCTAATACAAAATGGCACAGTGTTTGCATATAACCTCTGCGTATGTCCATCTCTAGATTATAATGCCTCATACAAAGTGTCATGTACATAGTTGTGATAGTCTATTGTTTAGGCAATAATCTAAAAGAAAAACAGAAAGTCTTTATGTATTTAGTACAGATGCAATTTTTTCCCTCCAACATTTCTGCACAGCATTTGACTGAATCCATACACATGGAACCCATGGACATGGAGGGCCAACTGTATATAGATTCTAAAGTTTTATTTCCATTTTTTATTCCTTTCTGAAATGTTGAGGTAGGGTTACAAATCATATGTTTTTTTTTAAAATAACACATTAGTGGCCTATCTTTTGAGACAATTAAAATGCTGGTGAGTACACAGTAGCACTGGGATCTGTATGCCATCTAGTGGTAGTTTCTTTTAACTAGGCTTCTTTTAAAGAACATAAAAGGGATGATCAAAATATATGATTTAAATTTTTTTAAAAACATTACAATAAAAGACACACTGCCATTAATCCCCTCAGTTTGAACACGCTTATCCCATCGTTCTTGACACTTTCTGAAGTAGTTTTGGAAGCCCTCTTTTATGTCTTCATGAGGTGTAATAAAAAAATAGGGCGAATGCTGCTACTGAGTACCGTTCAATCGGAAAGGCAGGCTCATGAAAACATTAGAGTGTGTCTTCAGAGTTGGCACTATGCAACTTCTGCTTCTTTCTCAAAGTTAAAATGTCTATGAATGGAAAACATTTTGAATAATTCCGAATACTGAGGCAGCAACCATAACACAACTAAAGACACCTCAAAGAAAGACACCCTCATACATCTCAAGGAAAAATAACAGCTGCTGAAATTAAAGAGCTAAAAAAAATACTGGGCAGAAACATAACCTGTCTCCAGTTCTCTGTGAGGCACCTCTCGTGCCCTCAACCTGGAGATATATTTTTATGCCTTAGTAAATGGGTTCTCAGGAAGTGGTGGGGAGGATGTGAGCAGTGTAAACTGGCTCCCTGCATCTCTAAAGCCCCCAGGGCACAAAAAGGAATGACCTCCAACTGAGACAAACCAACTGAGCATATGGAACTCAGAATTTCCCCTTACTTGTATCCCCTCATCTTGTCGTAACACTTTTTAACTGTCATTAGTCTTCTACTCAACCCCTTCCACTGTTGACCCACTCAATAAAGAATGTGTGTTACCTAGGCTTGCCAGATAAGATGACTACTCATTTCCCCAATCTCTATATTGCTCCTCACTGCCAGTCCTGAAACCAACCTCTCTTCTAACAGGAGCTGAACACGTCTGGGTTTCCAGCTTTCTGTAATACAAAATAGCTCCCATTCAGGAAGCAATTAAGACTTAAGTTAGGCACCTCTCTAGGCAATTCAAAGACATGACTGCTAACTGTTCAACAATATGAAAGTTTAGACATGATCACCCTACTCTCCCTACCCTGTTTTACAGGTGAAAAATAGATTTCAGTGTTTAACTAACTTGACCAAGGACTCAGGAACAGGAAGAGGTAGAAGCAGATTCAAATATAATCCTGACTCTCCATACCAACTATTTAAGAAACAGTAAACCTGTAAGTAGTGAAAATAAAAATTCTTTCCTCTTCTAAAACGATAAAGATCTGGAAAAGGGCAAAATATCCTTAAATTTGTTTTAACTAGGCATCAATTCTTCACAAAGGATGAAGTTGAGGCTTGGATAATAATTCTTATGGTAGGTAGTACAGACTGAGTATCTTTGTCCGAAATGCTTAGGACCAGAATTGTTTTGGATTTTAGATTTTTTTTGACTTTGAGAAGGAAAAAAAATACATGTATATATGAATATAACAAGACATTTTAGGGGTAGGAACTACATCTAAACATGAAATTCATTTATATTTCACATATACCTTATACACATAACCAGATGGTAATTTCATATAGTATTTTTAGCATACCTATGTTTTGATTGCAACCCATCACATAAGCTCAGGTGAGTCATTTTCCACTTGCGGCATCATGTCAAAGCTCACAAAGTTTCAGATTTTGAGGCAGTTTGGATTTCAGATTTTTGGATTTAAGGATGCTGTACTAATAACAGCTGACACTTATAGGGGAACTACATCTGGTTGTAGCCTTCAATTTTAACCCAATGCTAAACCCTCAATACTACTTCATTAGATTATAATACACCAAAAAAAGTTTAAAAGTTGAGCAAGCTGTATGATACAATTTCTAGAAATTTTACCAACTCTAAAATGCTCTGGAGGTTCTATATTAAGATGACTCAGCATGCAGCAGAGCTCAGGCTTAGAAACTAAATTTTCTGGCCCTTTTTACCCTCTTCCATCCTACGACGCTTTCTCTTATCACAGTGCACCAAGATAGAATAAACAGATATTTTAACTCTTTTATTTTTATTTCTTTATCCCCCATCTCATACTGCAAGTGACAACAAATGTCAAGGTTTTAGCATTCCTTTAGAATAGTGGTTTTCAAAATATGAGTCAGAATTCGTAATTGAGTCATGAAATCAATCGGCATTTTTAAAATGAAACAAAATGTAACACTGATAGGTGATATGAGTAAGTACTGTTTTATGAAACATGTTTCAAGTATGTATATTTATGGGTATGTATATGAAGTAGACCATAATGTAAACTACATTTCTTACTATAGGTTACCATTCAAAAAGATGGAAATCACTGCTCCAGAGGTCAACTCTATACCATTCCAAAATACTATTACTTGCTTTGTTACAGAATAATAAATACCATACATTTGATCAAGCAGTATCTTCCGTCTCGTGTTCCAGCTTTAAGAAGTGGGCTGTCTTGTAATGTATACAGGCTGAGAACAACACTAAACATAACCTCAGGCTAAGTTGATTCATCAACCATGTGGTCATATCTCAAACATCTTGTGGCCAAAATGGCTCCTAAATGCTCAGGTCCAGAAAGATAGGCATAAAATGGACTTATTCTTAGTCACCATTCAGAATACAAATGACAGCTAAATTCTACTATAGGAAAAGCAACTGAGCAAAAGGATGCTTGTTTTTGCCAAATGGCTAAATTTTCTCACTTTACTTACTTTCTAAAGTGAAAACTATTAAGAAATAAGGGTCTCTGTGAGAAAACTTCCGCTTTTCACATTAGCTAGGAAAAGGTGGCACACAAAGGGCTTCCTTTTGACTCTGTCACTGTTCTTTGCTTTCCATCTACAGTAAATAAGTGATTTGTTGGATAGCTACATAACCAATGAAGTTCCTGTCTGATAAAGGTTTTTAAAGATATGAAACAACTACTCTAAGTTGATCCCACAAAGCAACAGCCATTTTTACGCAACTCTCAAAACAGAGTATTCCATATCTCTTCCCTTCAACAGACTAACTGTAATCCATTCTGTCAAAATATAAAGTGAGGCACTCACCTCTGGTTAAATATTTCTGAGAAGGTATCTGGCATAACACAAAAATACACGGTAAATGTTATAAAATCTTTGTTCATCCCTCATTTAATATATATAACCTGCAACCAACGCTCCAAATCAAAATGATATTAACACATAGCAAGCAGTGGTATTAGGGATGGTTTAAAAAATTACCAAGACATATGGAACAGGCAAGTAAGGCAAAATAAGAAGGAAAGAAAAAAAGCAACTTTTAGAAACTGAAGAACTTTGATTAGTGCAATGGAGGAGTCCAAATTCTATAGAGATAGGAGTGTGAGTTGTGGCCATTATTTCGCTTCAGTTCATTCTAAGTAAAATACTCTTTTCACCTCTCCTAAACCTTCTGCCCAGTTTTTGAACAACTGACCTCTTCTGAAGCCTTCTGGGTGAAATTTTCACAAAGATACTCCTTACAGAAAAAATGAAGTAGGATGAAGTAGGATATTCTTCACATGAGCAACACAGAAATCCTGCCAGTACTCAAAATAGCCAGAGCCGCTGGGCTCATCAGATGGTGTGGACATGCCTTTCATTAGCTTCCTTTTGTGATGCCTATACTGAATGCCTCAAGGAATCTTTCAAGAGCAGAGATACTCATTACTGATAAAACACACATACACTAAATCAAACACAAATTTTAAATTGGGGTGTTTTCAAAATCTGGAGAATTTCTATAAGATTTATAGCATATTTGGTTATTTAATCACACCACTATACTACAAGAAAATAATACTTAAAATGTCAGCTTACAAGGCCCACGAGAGGCTGAATCTTCATCTGTAAGGAACACAGACTGAACAGTGAAGTCCAAGCTTATTGTCCAACTCAGATATTTAGAGTGAGTCCTACTGTTCGTTTTCTACAAAAATTTGAATACTTTAAATCACCCATGAATCATCTGTTCACAGATTCCATACATATGTTCTAAAATACTGCAAAAAGCAGTACCAAGTGGACAGAGCTGACATCTGCCAATTGTAATATATTTTTAATGCTTTGTAGGATTTCTCGCTGTGCATATATGTAAAAGACTAGCTGGTTTCCTTCGGCAGGTGGCAGCAGACATTCTGAGAGAGCTAGTGGGGTTCCACCATTTGCAAGCTCAGCAGATTCATGGCACTGCAGACAGCTCTGGAGCCGCAGGTGGCAGACCTTGGTGATAAAACATGGCAATGGGTGGTCACTAGGCCATCTGTCACTGTCAGGATGCTGGGTCCCATTTTGTGCACTGTTTCTGCTATTGGACTAAAAAAGGGCCACACAATTATGTGATAAGTTTGGACCCATCAAGCACAACAAACACCTTGCCCCACAGTTCCAAAAAGTTTTCAGAATGGTCTACAACTTCTCACAAACAGAGCAGAACTCAATGGTCACAAGGAAATTCTAAACTCAAGAATATACAGCACTGGGCAACGCATCCTCTAGGACCAGAAAGGGCCTCCAGTCAACATTTAGACCTAAGTGAGCTAACATGCCTTGTCCCTTCAAAGGCATGCTAAGATAGCCATGATAGAATTGTTTGCCCCTTTGCCTTCAGAGAAAGTCAAAAGCTTAATTAAGATAGTCATTGATATAAGCTTATCTAATTACCTTTTACAAATGCATTCTAGTTGCTTCTCACCCCAGCCCACTAAAAGAAAAACAAAATCATCGTGTAACAAAATTTCAGTTTCCAAGATTTCAGCATTGGATAAAGAAAACATAAGGGGAAACAGCAGCAAGAATAGGGGCATGCCAGTTTTGTGGTGAGTAGCAAGCGGTATAGAGATGCATGGCAGACTTCCCCTGTCAACACAATGCAGGCACACAACTACAGAATGTCTCTCCCACTTTCTACAAGACATAAAGTTGGAACCATGTGACTGCTGTATTTGGAGAGATAGGTCAAATTTGAGGGCTACGTCCACTGAGGTCATTTCAATCTCTGGGCTACAGCTACAAAGCCAATTCTGCCTCTTTTTTGGGACCCTGGAGCACTCTTGTTATCTCCTCCTACCCCTTTATTTGGCCATCCAGGAAAGAAAAATGGTCATTGAATAGCTCTGGAGACTCTATTGACAGAGGTGGCAAGTATTAAGGGCATAATACAAATGAGTAAAAATAAAAACGATGACCATAGGCACTGGAGAAAACAATGTTTTTTGAGCAGAATCCTCTCCCCTCCCAAATCTAGCCAAGTCTTGCCATACAGAGAGTTGTATAAGCCACCTCTTTGTAAACCACAAGAGCACTAGGGGAAGAATGAGACTTGTTTAGTGCTGTTTCCTCCTATTTCCAGAAAAACGAGCCAGAGCCTGCATCCTAGTGAGAGGGGCAATGATGCAGTAGGATGTGCCAAGCTGCAGTGGCAAGGTCTCTGCTGGCCACCCTCTCTTCACTTACTCATGGTAGGAGGTCAGGGAGAGCACTAGAGATCAAGACAAGAAGGCACCAAGCTAATAGTGTACAGACTGCTCAGGTGGCCAGAGTACAGAATTTCTGCCAACTGCTCTCAAAAACCTGGCACGCTTACTAGGGATAAATTCTGGAGACACAAATAAAATGAATATTAACAATGTGCAGGCAGGGCGTGATGGCGCATATCTGTAATTCCAGCACTTGGGAGGCAGAGGCAGGAGGATTGCTCTGTGTTCAAGGCCAGCCAATGCTACATAGTGAGTCCAAGGCCAGCCTGAACTACATAGTGAGACCCTGTCTCAAAAAACAAAACAAAACAAAACAAACAAAAATGTGCGCCAAAGTGTATCTGGTTTCAAAGAAGGGCAACAGAGAGCCCCTCCTCACCCAGTGGTATCAGAAGATCTAGAAAAATATGAAGTCTGACATTCTAGATAAAAACAAGAAGGATTTCATTAAGGGATGACAAAAATGTCTCAATATGTCCATCTTGGAGATGGATTTGTTCACATCCATAGAACTTTGAGCATTAAAACTGTACTGCAGTAAAAAATGGGAATGCAATGATAATGACCTTTAAAAGGAACGAAAAGCAAGATGGAGAAGGAATAGCAGAGGGCGTGTCTCAGAGGTGGCCAAGTGGGGAGTCTGCAGCTTTCAGCAAGCTGATTTCTGCAGGGCTCCGGATTAAGCCTGAGTTCTACTTAGTAAGCGTGAAGAGCGCTGTTAGGACAGTGTTTGGGAACCACTTCTCATATTAATTCCCTGCTGGTACACAGTGTCAGTCATTTACACTGCAGTCAAAAACCACAGCTCCTCCTGCTATGCAGCAATGCTTATGCTGATAGGATTGGAGCACCAATCATCAGGACTGTCACAGAAAAGGGAGCTTTGGTTCTGCGGCAGTTTCTTCTTACTCAGGAATTATTTCTTCGTTGTTTTTTCTTTTTTCTCTTTAAAATAAAAAAATTATTTTTTCAAAAAATTTGGAGACTACTAAAACCAATCTTTAATAACTTTACATTGTTTTAAATGGAACTTGACAAGGTACTTCTTTGCTAACAGTACTTATGATTTCACATGCTCTCTAAAACCTTAGTAAGTTTGGAAACGTTTTGACTTTACACTGTCTGGGCTGAGGAATACTGCAGAATGCACCACTCACCATTGTCACCACAGGTACAGAAAACATGAAACATTGCTTAGCTAGTGTGACAAATACATGTAATAGAAGGAAAGAGGGCAGGATCTGGTTTTTTTTGTTTTTTTTTTCAGAATAGAAAATGCCTGAAACTGACAAGGAGCTAAAATTCTTTCGCTCAGTCTAGTCTTACACAGAAGGAGTGAACCCTGTACTGTGGGATCCCACATACCTAGAGTTAAACATGTGATGTCCTCGAAAACACTTAAGAATGCTTGGCTTGACAGTAGATAAATATGACAACCTTGCTCAACCCAGGAGATGAGCACCATGTTACCCTTCATGCCAAGCCTACACAGCAGACATAAAAGCATGGCTTGCAGGGTAGATCATATTTTTAAGTGTTTGTTTATAAATGATAAATTTATAAATGCATATCATCTTCAATACAAGCCTAATGAGACTCCAAGTGTACCTCAGTAAGTCATTTCTGGCACACCTCAAAAGGAATACCTCTGTGAGTTAGGTTGCTAAGGCAAAGACAGACTGCTGAAAAATGAACCCATTAGATCAATCACCAGCAAGCCTACCAACAGATACACAGTCAGATAGACAGCAGTGTGACACAAAACAGATTAGGAGTCAAGTGGCCTAAATTTAGGGTAAAACCAACTGCTTTTCAATGTATGACCTTGAGAAAGTTATCTAAGCAGTAAACCTATTTTACTTAACTGTAGAATGAGCTGATTATGCTACACAAAATCTTAAGGTCAGTTCCATAAGCCCCATGTCCAGAAGAGATGGGAACAGGAGAAAAATTAGCATTGTCATTACCCCTATGACTACAATTTACTTGTAAAATAATCTGTATCTGGAACCAAAAAAGAAATACAATAAGCTTGTTTTCTAAGGCAGCACTCTCTGTCTGTCTCTCTCTCTCCCTCTCTCCATATATATATGTAATAACCAAAACCCAAGAAGAGCTAGAATGAAAACAAATGTATTTTCATATGAATGCTAGCTTCACTTTGCCAAATAAATGTATATAGCTCTTCATTTTCTAAAGTGGAAAGAGTAAGCTTTTATATTGCAAAAGAAGAAAGCACAAAGCAAGGAATCTCAGAAGTGTTAATGTAATTTTTTAAAATGCAACATTCAAAACCATCTAGATGTAACTGCTAATTGAGTCTTCAAGAAAATCTCAAAACTTCTCTCTTCCAAGGCAGTGCTACTACAGGCATCTTCAAACACAACAGAAGGAAAAGAACTCAAGCGGTCCACTTCTTATCACAGTGCTCCTGGTGACGCCATTTTACTCCTTTCTCACTGCCATCTTAGTGCCACAGAACGATTCCTAGCGGGCTGGCTGACATGCTTGCTTATCTACATTATGGTACTGCCACAGCACTCCAAGGTTTGGTAAGAAGGTATTTTTGTTGCAAAAAGGACCAGCCCCTGGTTCTTTTGAAATTTTAGGTAGGCTAAAATTTCATGAGAAAACTGAAGTTTCCAGAGTGAAGAGAATTTGGAATTCCCACAATTATCAGGAAGGATAGCCTCTTTCAGCAATCAAACTTGAGAAGATCATGGTTGGAAGCAAAGAAAATAGGAAGCAAATGGGTCTCTGCCATGTCTTCAGGGTACCTAAAAAGGTGCTCGGCACATAGCTTCTTACAAAGCAAGCCACAGAAAATAAGACCAGACTGTTCAAGTAAGTGTATCGCTTTGAAAATTTCAAAAGAAGGCTTTGTAACACTCCTATGCTATGCCACCCAGTCAAACATTTTATATGTAAGCCAAGCCTCAGTTAAAATGGAGTTTTAATTTGCTACCTTAAAACTCTTTTATTTAAGGTGAAACCCTTGTAAAAATCAAGGGAAAAGATTCCTTTGTACTCTACCATATACCTAAACAAGTAATATATTAAACATGCCCCTTCACACTAAAAAATTACATTGAGACCTAAGCTTTTATGCTACAAGCTAATATTAGTACCATGGTTTTACTGAATCTTTGTAAAATTCTAACCAATGCTTATGAAAACTGAATCTTTCTATGTCAGAGAAAGGGCTAATGTGAAGAAAATCGTTCTCTCTCTAGTTTCGAACATCTATTAATTGCAGAAAAACAACATTCAGTAACCAGGATAAACAGCACCTAGCGCAAGAAGACCTAGAATACTTGGCTTTATAAATTTAATATCAAGTTAAAAAGAATCTTAGATACCAGTTCTGTGAAGATTCAACTCCTAAAACAGCTACAAAAGCATTTTGAGCAAATTGTTCATGGTACAAATTGTTCATGATATAAATTACTGTAGAATACACTTACTACAAATTCTTCAGGGTTTAAAAGACAAAAATTCTTCAGCCTTTGAAAGATAAACATACAAATTAAAGTTAAAATGAACTAGTTTCCTCTTATTAACAGTAGAAAGGAACAATGAAATAAGCTGGGTCCAATCTAGTTAATTTCAAGAATCAAGATTTATAAGCTTATAATTGCAAACAAGAGTTTTATATGAATAGCTTTGAAGTCACAACTATTAATTAAGCAGAAGGCACTAAATATTCTCATGAGTGAAAGCGAAAACCTCAATCTATTGATCTTTGAAGACAAAAATCCTATTTTGTCAAAACATTTTTTAATTATTTTAATCAGCAATTACAGGTCATTAACAATAGAACATTTTCTTAACAACAACAAAACATTACAATTCAACAATTCTGTTTAGGAATGGAAAATACATTCTTTTTTAAAAGACAGTGAAAAGAAACCTCAACTCTTAAATTTACCACATTCAGATTTCTTTTTTCTCTCAAGTGTCATTTCCATCGCTATTGGTGATATATTTATACCTCTCATTAACTTCAATTATTAATGAATAATTAATTTAAATCATTTGCTAAAATTACTCACAAAGCCCATACTTAAGAATATATATCACACCTATTTTTTTTAACATATACCTTAAAAAATATCCAAGAATCTCTGTGCAACACCTTTCACATTTGCAGCATTCATTTAAAAGTCTGTTTTGCCCACTCAACCAAAGACAAATTTTCAACCTCTCACCACTATATGAGAAATACTTACTGAAGACAAAAGGATTCCATTTTCTTTCTGGGAATGTTCTCCACCTTCCTACAGAACTCTTCTGTACAGTGTGCAAATTCATTTTCTTAGTTTTATAGTAACACAGCTCCTGTGCCACAGAACCTAATGTAAATGAAATGGCCCTGCAGCTGCCATCAGAATCCAGTTCACCTCGACCATGATACAGCTAATTGTTAAAAATGGTGGCTGAGACATTTTCCATACATTAAATTAAGGAGCTCTGATGAAGGCGCTGGCATCCACCCACTTCAGACAAAGGAAAATAATTTGCAACTGTACCAAGGCACGGATAATTGAGTCATCTCCCATACTGGGTCAGTGTTAGAGGTTTCTTCCACCTTTACAAAATGCAAACCACAGCTCATTGTCTCATCTCAGAAATCAATTCTTTGCAGTGCTGCACTGGGTCAGAGTTTTAAAGGAATCTTAAGTCATGGGCAAATCCAGACTTCTAGCACTGAGAGGAGCCAAATTCTCACAGTTCCTCTCCCTTCTCTGAGGAGCTCTGCTCCAGCTTGACAGCTCCTCAAGTCTTCCTATTGTTAAGAGTAAAGAAAAGTCCTACACCTCTGAAAGAACTACTAAATCCCTAGGTGAGCAATTTCCAAGTGTGAGCTTCAAAAGAGGTCCAAACCCTACAGGTCCCACAATACAAATACAATCCCTTGGAATAAAAAGCCGAATACATTGTTGTCTTTTTTTTTTTTTTTTTGAAGTAGTGTTTTTAAGGGAAGACAAGTTGTTTTTTAATGCTGACATAAAAACATTTTTCTCCGATATTAAGGTATTAAAAGTATTTTAGGCAACATTATGATTTTATTACTCTCCAGATAATGTTTACATGACTTAGGAAGTTTTCATTTCACTTACACAAATTACAAAAATTTTTAAAAACCCACATGCATTTGAGGTTGAATTTACGAAATAAAAAGTAACATCTTAATTTAAATTGCCAACAACTGATAATACTTAAGAATTCACATCTCTCACTGTTTCATTCTCCTCATGTAAAACCTAAAGCTAAAACATTTCCTGTAATTCCAAATATTTGTAATTCTCCCCTAATCACCAAATATAAGTGACTGTATTCCTTGGTAAGATATCCTATACACACACACACACACACACACACACACACACACACACAGAAACTCACCTACAATCCCAAAGAATTGGTTTTAGCAAAAAAGAAATTCTATTTTCATATTTCACATCATAGAAGAATTCTGCACTTCATGAGTCTCTTTTAAAAATCCTCAAGAAAGTCCATATACTGCCTGCTACTTAATGATGAAGTCTGCAAAAATCCTAAATAATCAATTATTTAAATCTTTAGGTAAATACCTCCTTGCCCCACCCAATAGAGTCTTTTAAAGAAAAACATTACAAAGGCAAGACACAAATATGAACAAGTCTCAGAAGAATCAAGTACTTTTTCTATCAAATGAGTTAAATGCTTCCAAATGTACCTCAAATTTTTAAACAAACTAAGACCCTGTCTTTCACAGGTACTGCAACATGCTGCCACTCTATTTACCAGGGCACATTTATCTTAATTTCTTTAAAAAACACAGGCAATCCTACCTGCAGCTCTCAAATTTGAGGAGTTGCAGACCAGTTGATGCTCTCGGTCACTGCAGCTCTTCTACGCCTTCTTATGTGGGAAGAGCTCTGTCGAACCAGCGCTCAAGTTTTTCCCACCCCGAATTGCTGGAATTGAGGGGTGGCAACAGGAGAACGGAGAGGAATAGGGAGAGAGAAAGAGAGGAAAAAAGAAAAGCAAAGAGAACAACCCCTCTGCAAGTGCTGATATGACTGAAGCACTAAAGAGTCCAATTAGACAATGAGATTGCAGGGTTCTCTTAAAAAGGGTACACTGCAGCCCCCCGGGTAGAGCATCATCCTCAGAGGTGCTCTATGCAAATTCAGAGAAGTCAGTTATCAGTTGGAAAGCCGCAAACTGCTGGGAGTAACAGTTTATAGGTTACAGAAGGGTATTTTATTGTTAACGGACTGTACCAAGTTAAGATTTAAGAGGGGGAGAGAAAACATGTAGGCAAGGAATGCTATAATACTTTTTCCCTCAATCCAAGCCACTGCAATTACTCTGATGTGAATTTTTGATGACTTCCGACATCTTGCATGGTTAATAATCGCTTCAGCTGTCATGTTTGGTTAACGTGGAAAATGCATTTGCTGCATTGTGATGCAGTGCTGTGGCCACAGATTGTAACACCAGTTGTGAAGCTGGTCCCTTAACTGAGCAGCAGGAATTTGCACATGCCATGATGCTAAAATAAATGGTACTTAAAAGATTTTATACAGCAGCAGACAGATTCTGCCATTTTATTCTACAGAATGTATAGATTCAACATACAGCAGCATCTCAGATCACTGTGCCCTTGTCAATTGTATTGTCCTTCAAACAGAACAGTAAATTCACCATCTTACATGTTTGGCTTCTTAGTAGTTAAAAGATTTTGATACCGTTTAAATAACTATTCTGATTAATTACAGCTTTGAAGAGAACAGAGGTTATTTGCATTTCAGGAATATACAGCCAATGAAACTGTCAGTGACACAGGAAAACGCAGATCTTTTATTAACATATGCTCAGCTCAACTGTCACTTCTTTGTACAACATTTAGGGAAAAATACATGATGTATAAGTAATGAATATTCTCATTCTACCGCAATGGTTTTTAAAGTGCTCCTAAGAAAGGAATTTTTTTCTCCATGTTTCAATGTATAACCTGAAAATTAAAGATTACATCAAAATACTGACGTTTTTCATTGTCACAAAAGGAGATTCAATATAGCAAACAACTGTGCAATTACAGGAAAGCGTGTGAAAAAGCAAACATGAAACCACACTAAGACCTCAGCACCAGATGATGGAAGCTAGGGCAGTCAGGTAGTGGGCCACCGTTACGGTGCAGATTGCAAAAAAAGAATCAAGAAAAGGACCGTTCTTTCTTCACAAACCAAACCTGCAAAGTCAAATCTGTTGGCTGCAAATCCAACACCTGTACTGCAGAAATACATGTAATACTGTCCAGTATCACAACATATTTTTATATAAGTAATAACTTGGCTAGTTAGCACCTAGAATTTGGCTACTTAAGGTTGTTTCCTCTACAGTGATCATTTTTAAGAAGCTGAAACAAGTTACAGACTTTGTTGCTTTAAAAGAAAAAATTCGTATCATTAATGTATATTTCTTACATCAGAACTTCTATCAATTAAATGGCCAGAAATGAGATGTTTTCCACATTTCTGCCTTATGAAAACAAACAGAAAAAAAACTTCAACTAAACCAAAAAGAATGAACACAGGAACACACTGCTGTCTGAAGAGTAAGTAACAATGAAGGAACTTATGTTACTAACATAAAAATCAACTCATGATTTCCTTTGTTTTATTCATTGTGATTGCACCCAGTACATAATTTGGAGGTGCATGTGTTAACACATGCTGTAAAGCTGAAGAGCTTTCCAGTTTTCTTACCCAAACTTAAAATTAACTGCATCAACAGTGCTATTTGGTGCCATACCAGATGTCACAGTAGTTGTGAACATTCAACAATTCAAGCTTTTTTTGTTCCAGACCCAATACAAGGTACCACTAACAGCTTAGAAAATGCACAAGGAAGGAAGGAAGGGAATGTGTGTTGAGGGTAAGCTTTGAAATTAACCAGGCTTAGCTTATGCTCCAATTACTGAACAAAAGACAATCCTGGGGGACCTCACTCTGAATCAGTGTAAGAAGCAAATTCTTTTGTTTCTGATAAAAAAAAAAAAAAATACTGTATTGGAGCAGAGTGGATATGCAGCAATAGGACTCTCTGCCTGGGGAAAGAAGGGACAAGAAAAAAGAACCCAAAGACCCAAATGTGGTTACAGTCAAGCTGCTTCACTGACATTAAATCTGTTCCCGAGGGAGATGTCTAAGGTTCACTACAGAGAAGAGGACTCAAAAAACTCACCTAGTCTGTTAAGCCCCCAGCACACCCTTTTTAGTAATGCCAATGAATGAATTAGGATATTTCTTTATGTTGGAATAAACCTTAAACCAATTCAGATTCCTTCTTCCCCCAATCTCCAGGAAAGAGGCTGGGTATGGGGTTGTACAATATTCTGGGTGCAAAGGAACAGAAGGGATTAACCTTCTCTGGAACCAATGCCTGCATGAAGAGGTCCTAAAAACACTGAAGGTGTTTTTCTACTTGTTTTGTCACTAACTGAACATAAAGTGATCTATTCCTAAATGTCTATTAGGTAGTCCACTGTTAAATTTTGTGCTTTAACTTTACATAGGCCTAAGTACCAAAAACTTAAGCAAACAGAAAAAGGTAGAAAACTCTCTTGCTTTAATACAGGGGATAACACAAATGTAGACATTAACAGAATAGGACCAAAAAAAAAAAAAAAAAGGAAAGAAAGTATGGTTTAAGTAGAATTGGAACAACTGCCAGGTAAAATCATATTCAAGTACACAAATTGAAAGCTCTATACATATAGTAATTGTCCTCAGGACTTTACCTAGAAATCCTAATTTTACAGATTACTGGTGATGGTGGGCTCTGTTCATCTACCAGTTTCACAGGGCTACTGAGATCAAGTTATACTTTTAAGGGTAAACAATGAGAGGCCAAGTGAGGTTAGGTGATTACTCCCCACCCTCAATACCCTCAGCTTTTCAAGGCATAGCTTGATCCCAGTTCCCTTTCCAGCCCACCATCACCAGTCTCTTGCTGGCTGTTCTTTCCTTTCTGACACCTTGGGGCTCCTTGCCCCCTGCCATACATTTCCCCTTCCAAAACATTTATTTCACTGTCACAGCTCCTACCTTTCTTTAGGCCAGTGGCTCTAGAAAATTCTATTAGAGCTATTTTCTGAGCAGTGCTTCTTAACCTAAATCTAAATGCTTTGGGAGCCATTTCCATAGTGAAGTTTTGGCAAAACAACAAAAGCTGAGTGAAATCTCAACTATCAACCTAGTTAATCTTTCTAGTTTTTCAGCCTGGACCAAAAGTAAAAATCCTTCTTGCTCCCAAACTTCATGTTATTTCTGAACATCACAAAGCCCACTGAACACCTAATGTAGAAAATGCTTTATTTCAAATTCTCTTACATATCTTTTCTTCTGTTTTCTTAGCCACCTCCGTGGTCTTAGCTGTCATCTATTTCAGCTGCCTCTGAACAATAGGTCAGCAGGTAGCATTTTACTGGCCAAGACAAATTCTATAAGCATTACCACACCCTCTTTTTTTCTCTCGACATTTACCTGCTCTCGAACTTTCAACAGTAGCTGCTACCCACACTCCACTGCTTGGCAGTCACCCTGTCTACATCTGGCCCTCCCTCCCTGACTGACGGACTTCTTAGGACATAACTTCTGATTCAGTTCACTGGCTTTGATCAGGTTATTACTCTCATATCCTTCAGCAACCAAAATCATTCATCTTTCAAGGTCCATTCAGGTCCCAGTTGTTCCAGAAAGTGTTTTCCAACTTCCCCAGAACTGACTGATCATTAATCCCTTCACCTCCTCTGAACTGCCACAGCATCTAGTATCTCCCATCACTCCTATTCCATTTTGCCTGCCACTTGTAGGAGTATAGCCTTGTTCTCTAGATAGAAAAAAAGGAGCTTCTAGAGGGCAGTATCCAGAATTTATATTTATTCTAATTCTCTTCAATTCCTACCACAGTGCTATCTATTCTTAAAGGGCACACAACAAAACCACTTCACTGATTTTTAATGTTCATTGGACCCCACCTAGGTAGATGCAGACAATTACTTAAAGGGGGGCTATACACTACTTTTGCTTGTTCCAATCTCTTCAGCTTCCTGAGACAGTTCCAGATGTGGGTGATAAGATAGGTGCTGAAGTGGTTCTCAACCAACATGGAAGCCATCAAACTCTTCTTTGTGACTAAGCATCATCACAGACAGTATTTGATTCCCAAAGTCGGCTACCTTCTCACATGCACCTACAACCAGGGAAAATGAGAAGATCCTGGCCCTGGCCCAAAGTCAGTGGTGTGGCATTCACAGCCCATCTGTCCTTACAAATCAGTTTACAATGAAAAAGGAATCTGCTACTTTACAGTAGACATTTCATTCTACCCTGAATGTTGATTTAAGTGAGGAGGAACACTATATATAGGCAGCTAATAAATAAAGACAATTTCTTTACGTCTTTATTTTGCACTAAAACAAATTAATGTTTATTCTCTCTTGCTTATACTCAAGCTAGTTTCCCCAAGGTCAAGAGACAACAGTGAAAAGAAACCCTTGCCAGGTTGGAGAAGCAGATGAATTCCTGCTGTCCCAAAGTAGGGTTCTTTCTGCCTTTGTTATGACTAGCAACCAAAATGAGTGACAACGGTGCTTAACAGTTGCTGGAAACTTAAATGTACTTGGGTGATAATGATTCAGAAGTAAGATTTTCACTTTAAAATGTTTCCCAGTAGTAGTTCCCCAGTAAAAGAAGTTACTAATGAGCTGAAATGGGATGAGGACACATGCTCCACAAATATTTCCAGGGCAATTTGGTGCAGTTTAAGTAGACTCCCAGGTTTCAAAAACAGGATGAACTCTTTCCAGTCAGTCTGCCGTCCCTCCACCCCACCGTCTCTCTCAGTATCATGCAGACTGCAATATCCAGAGAGGAAACAAATGAGACTTTTGGCAAGAACCAATAGAGAATGTTTAGTTCTACTGCAATAAAACAAAATAAATGAAATAATAAAGTTTATGAAGACTCATCAAATTCATAGCCATAAAATTTCAGAGGAAATTCATTCCCTTTGTGGCACAGATTCAGAAAATAAGACTAACAGAAACTCAGATTCTGGTAGCCAAAGTCATGCAGTAACCTAACCCAGGTTCTGGCTTCCTTAGAGCTAGCTTTCTGCACAGCACTATGTGACACTGTACCAAGCAAAAGTGCTCAGGAGGCCTACACTTCATGGAATATTAAGTTATTACTTGGGGTACAATGACGGCTGCAAAATAACTTGGCTTCTAGATTGTAGTTCTTGTTACCAATGTACTTTACACAACAGATGTATTTCTTGCCAGGTTGATTGTAAATAGAATTCTTTGAAACAAAATCTATTTTAAATTCAGTAGAGAAGCTGTTACGTGAAGTAATACTGAAGCTAAACGTTGTCCCAAGATTTCCTATATAAATCCAAATATTTAAAGTTTGAATCTGCTTATTAAAGTAGGGTCCCATCAACCTAGGACCAAAGCAAATATAAAGAGTGCCCACCTACCATACATGAGGCCCTAAGTTCGTGCCCCAGCACAGCAAAAAGAAAAAAGAAGGAGCAGAGTCCATCATATTATTACCTTTTTTTTTTCCCTTGTCTTTTTGAGACAGGGTTTCACTATGCAGTTCAGAACGGCCTTGCACTTACTCTGTAGCCCAGGCTGGCCTTGAACTCGCAGCGATCCTCCTGCCTTAGCCTCCCAAGTGCTGGGATTACAGGCATGAGCCACCACGCCCGGTTTCTATATTATTACTATTATTTGAGAAGAAAATTTTAAGGAAAAAAGTTAGAAGAAAACTTGGTTTTCTTGTAAATTTTTGCTACACATAATTATTACTTCTGCTACTAGCTGAAAAACACTGATAAGGCTAAATAATAGTTTAAAAAAAGACCCTTCAATAAAAAGAAGAGGATTAGTAAAATTACCCGAGCTGTAACAATTTAAACAAGAGAAAGATAACTATTTATTTTACTTTGGGGGCCAAAATTTTACATGTACTAACATATACAAAATATAGGCTTCTGAAATTTTAAAGAAGAAAACTTGTTGATGTATTATTTTCTTATTAATCTCTACTATAAAATTAAATATCACATCCTCAGAGTAATAAATTTGGTACCAAGATTTAATAAAATTATATTCAAGGATGCAAAGTAAAAAAACTGTAAAATAAAATAGCCTGAGTAAAAATTATACGAGAAATAACAACAAAATGAATCTGGAACAGAACACAGTGATGAGCTATGGAATGCTGGTCCCACATGAAGGGATGGGAAAAGAGAGGGTCCCTTGCCTTTCCTCACCCAACAGTGTGGGCAGGACAAACCACCACAGCAGGGGAGGCACAGCCTTCTCTAGGCACCATAAGCTCACATCATCCAATAAATAAATGTGTCAGGTTTTCCTCCCTGTATTGTGCCCTTGTCATCTCTAAAATAGGAACACAGGAATCTGCAATTCTGAAACTTTTTTAACACACTGATTAAAAAATCTGCTTTTCCTACACTGTTCTCTCTACCAGCTTTCCTGCAGGGGCACAGCAGAAATGGTTTTAAAAACAAAGGTACCATTTTATTAACATGTTTCTTAACACTAAGTCCTCCAGCAAACTGATGAGAAGACTAAAATGCTTCCAGTTTTGCTATTTTGCCCACTCACGTCCTAAGTCAACACTGGGGTATTTCAAGCAGCCAAATCTCATCAGTAAACCTAAAACACCAAAAGTGTCTTGTCAGTAGAGACCATACCAGGGATGGCAAACTGTTTAGAGCTTTCACTGAGGCAAACAGCCCACTGCGGCACATGTGCCATCGGTTCACCACCACTGGACTATACTATATCCATTTAGTGTACTTAAGGCATTATTTACAGGAAAAGTGCTCAACAGAAGTGATTCGCCAAGAAGCTGTTAAAGGTTCTCAGGCAGAAATTCTAGAAATATCTATATAACTATAGACTGTCGGCCTCTTCAGACCATAGTGCTTCTGGGAAAACTATCATTTAAAATTTAATCAGCACTATTTCTATGAAGCTACCTATATATTATTAGAACTCAATCTGGTGATGTGTCCCATATTGGTACCCACATACAATTTCTAAAACCAAGAGATAATTAAGTCTTGTGGGACATATACTGAAGTTGGAATCAGAACAAATGGGTTCCAGGCAACTCTGCACTTTGCATTTCACCTCAGTGTCTCTGGCTATAAAATGGGAAAATACTCTCAGACCCCTAAAGTAAGAACATCACTTACATCTTCAGCTGCCTATACAGCAGGATTGTTCTTCAAAGCAAAAAGAAGCCATTTCAAACACTTTCTAAAACACAGGCTGCACATTTTAATACATTTTTCAAATATGCAGACTGATTTAGACATTTCCAAGGAAATACTTTATTCTGACTCTCTGCTTTCTCTCATGGCATCTGTTGTTACTAACGGCTAAGGAAAAGTAAAATCTAATGTTATTAACAGTAAACCCAGGATCTTTGGCATTTATGTAATAGGGGACAAAGTGGGGAGCTGAACAGAGAGAAGCAAATACAAAGGTAACCAAAATGAGAATGAATGAAGCTGGAAAGAAAGACAGAGGGTAATAAATAAAAACAAGTCCATTTTTCATTTCTCCTGGCTCCTACTGATGGCAGACGGTGTATTTAATCTGCTGAGAGACCAGATTTAAGGCCTCCTTTTGGCATAGTCCATCCATGAATTATTAACATTTGCAGAAGCAATAGCACATCCGCTCACAGCAATCAGAGAGGATAATGATGATTAACCAAGATGGGATTATTAATCCCCCACATCCCTTTCCTCTGTCTCCCTCTTTTTCATTCTCCTGAGTCTGACTGCTTTTTAGGCAGTGTATTTTGAGCTAGAGTCTCAATATCAGATTCACTACCTCCACAGTGAAAACATTATAATTGATAAATTCTATCATAAGTTTTTAAACATACATTTTATTGACTTTGTCCTTAATGAAACAGAGATAAAAACAAAGGTGTTACAAATTCTTTATAGATGCAAACACTTCAAAGATAAACTGCCTTGCAGGCCACACCTCCACACCACCTTCGTGAACAGTTGGTGGCTTACTGGAGGGGCATGAAATATCAAATAACCAGTTTGTTTTAGAGAAAAATTCAAGGTTCATCAGAGGTGAACTGAGTTCACAAAGTCAGCAGAAGAAGCAAGGCTTACCTAAACCAGACTTCTCTGCTGATATAACCCAGCAGGTCTCAAACAAACCAACTAGAATACTAGTTAAAACGGATTCTGGGCTCCAAACCCCAAGAATAATGTTGGCCTGGACTGTTGCCTAAGAATGTGTATTTCTAACAAGTCCCCAGGTGACTGATACAGTTGGTCTGGGCCCCAAATTTCAAAATACTGACCAAAGGCCTGTTTCTAGTTGCCAAAGATGTATGGGCACGACAGGAATACAGAAGCAAATGAAAGCCATCCTAAGGAAAAAAGTTAACATAAAAAATACAGATGAAACATGTGGTTCCAGTCCCTTTCTAATCCCCAGTGAAAAACCCACATGCCTGAAGGGCTCTTCAACACTTCTGTTGTTCTAAGAAACCTCCAAACAAAAGGGATGGTAGGATGAACAATTAACAAATGCTGCATGCATGGTTCAGAGGTAACCTACAACTTCATTCCCAAAACATGAGACACACATCCAAAGTCCACTTTTCCTTGGAATATTTTCCTCCCCATTCTCCCTTCTACTTAGGATTTACTTAAAAAAAAAAAAAAAAAAAATCTAAAACTTCAGTTTACTATGTAACAGAAAACTTGTACAAATCTTCAATACCAAGTCAAATCGGACACTAAAAATAGAACCTAGAAAATCATCAGAGGGTTTAGGCAAGGACCAAAAATAAAGAAATGCATTTCAGGATATTCATGAAAAGATCAAGATGTGCAAAAATAAATAGGTAGATAGGTAGATAGATAGATAGACAGACAGATCAAAACTTGAGTGAATTAGCTAATTGGAGAAACTAGTAATGAGTGTACACTCATCGGTGGGGAAACAAAGAAGAGACCTACCTATGGCAGAGAGTGAGGCCAGGCCAGCTCTGGGCCCGGCCCGACCTCACACCTAGACGTGCTTATTCCATAGGGCAAGAGAGCCTTCTTGGGTATACCCTGCCAGGCTACAGGAGTCATTCTAACAGCCAGTATTTCATAGCTAGGACTCAATCAGCTCCTGGTGAAAGCCAGTCTAAAAGGCCAAGGCAAGGGTGGAGTGTGGCAGAGAAAGAGAGACACAAAGGACAAAAGGAAACCAAGAACAAAACAAAAAAAGGAGAAAAGACAAACTGAACAGAATGAAAGGGGAAAGGAAGAAAGGATAAAAAATGAGGGAAGAAGAAAAGGGGGAAGGAAATGGAGGGAGAGAGGCAAAAACAAACACAAAACAAAATACCTTTCCCCTAATCTGCCCTAAACCCTGAGTCTGCCACACCCAAAAGTTCCAAACAGGGCATTTGTTCTGGTTTGCCACTATACACTTGCTCAGCAGCAGCGACCTACTCAGCATAAACCCCCCTGACAGGCTCAAGTGTTATGGTACAAATTTCAAGACACCCTGAGCCCCTTCACTTGAAGAACAGCAGAAGTAAACTATAGCAGCAGCAACAAAAACAAACCTCAGTATCACTTTTTGTTCTAAAGTATAACTTAGATGGAATAAGTAAAGTTGGTCACCACTCAATATAGTCTATAGCAGCCAATAAATTCCAAATTACTCTTTAAGTATCACTATCATCTCTACAATTAAATTAGTTAGTCAATATGTCCTTCACCTAGGAAGGAATAAAATGGAAATAACATTTCAAAAAATTTGGTAAGAAAAGATCCAAAAGGGAATATAGAGACAAAACATTAAGAAATTTGATCAGAGGGTCGGGAGTTTGGCTCAACGGCTTAAGCGCCTGTCTGGCAGGTGTGAAAGTTGTGAGTTCAACCCCTGATGGGGTGGGGGGAAGAAATTTGATCAGTAGTAAAAGAACTGGCTTTGTGTCCTTAACAAAAATATTATTGTGGTTACCCAAGCCCACCACCTATTGCTCCACCCAGCAAGGCAAAATAAAAATATAGGGCAAGGTATAAAGATTTATGTGGCTTCACATTCTACCTGTCTTGGTCTCAGTTTCTTTCCTGTCTAAATAAAGATGACGATAGCATCTGCTGAACTCATCTCAAATACTGTAGTGAGGAACGAATGGGTGACAAAAAAAGTCCACTGAAAGGCATTAAACAAACGCTAAGATAATTATGATGTATCCCTCAAAGTTCACACAAAATTCCTGACCTGTTACTTCCCTCCAAATCTTCCAAATTAGGACAAAGTCACAGAGCTTCTCAAAGGTCTTCCAATCTCCGAAAATAAGCAGCCTTCCAAATGGTTTGAGGGGAGTAATGAAATGATGTAATGGTTGGAAAATTTACATGTCGCAGATTTCTTTTCACACAACAGGAAGTTCTTCTACTACAGAACAAAGGAAAAGACTGTGTAACATTTTGTAAGAATTGAACGATTCTGAGCTATGAGGCCCATTTTTATATTCTATCTCTAAAACACACTTCACGAGATAATGCTTCATTTCTCTGTTAAATATACCAATTTTCCTTGTACTTTCAAACAGAAGATCTTCTACAGTGTCAAGCAGCTGGTCCAAACAGCTCAACACACTCAAAGTAGTGGCTCTTTCAACAACTTCATAGCCAGTGCAGCAGTCAAGAAAGTGCACACTGCCAGGCATGGTGGTATACACCTATAATCCTAGCACTCAGTACGCTGAGGCAAGAGGATCACTGAGTTTGAGGTCAGCCTGGGTTACACAGTGAGTTCAAAGCCAACTGGAACTGCATAGTAAGACCTTGTCTCCTAATTAAAAAAGAAAAAGAAAAAAAGTACACATTGAAGCCAATTTCCCAGATTTTTAAATTAAACATGTCTTTGTAATTAAAGGTGAAAAGTTTCCAATCAGTCCTCTTTTGCTCTCTCAAAATCTAAGATTTAATGATTCCAAGTCATCTCTCCCTCAGTCATAACTCAAAGAAGAGAGGGGACACCCTCTAATCCAGCCAAGAGATGCCCACATTATGAAAGAAAAGGGTAGAACTTCTTTGCAATCAGTGACCACTCTTCCTCCAGCCACTGAGAGCCTCTGTCCTGCTCCCTCCATAAGCAGAACACCTCACCAGCCGTTGGAGTCACTCTGAACCTGGAGAGTGGTACCAGGTGAATGCTGATAGTCACTTATATAGAGTGCTTAAGTGTGACCTTGCACACTCAGTGCCACTCCCTCTCAGTTCCCTGCTTAGTCGTCTCTTCTTGATTTGTTCTATTAGTTTATATATATTTATAAGAACCGATTAGTCCAGAGAATAACAATTTGCATGAAGTAGGGTGTTAAACATCCTGAATTTCAACCACTTACTTTTCTACTGTCTCCTAGTAGACAGTAATTCTGGTATAGATAAATTATTTTCTGCATTCTAGAGTATACATAAAGTTGAGATCATTGTCTGTATCTTTAAAAATCAAATGCACATAATACCCTTAGACAGCCAAATCATATTATATGATCAAGATTTCAACATTCCGGCACACTGCCAGAGTTTAATGGCCAGTTAGACACTAAGTAAGGAAATGGGTCTGCATTAAACCACAAATAAGTCAACAATCAATAGTTCAGTATTACACTAAAATTTTGATGTGCCCTTTAAATTGCTTCTAGCATCATCCTTCTAACCCAAGCTCAGCTTCAGAAACAAAACAAAGAAGATCAAGCAAGAAGTCAAACACAACCTATTTTCACAAGCACAAAGGCTTGGCATTTTGAAACTAAAAGCTGCTCCAGGATTTCACAGAAATCCTTTACAGTGTACCTGTAGGGCACCAAACCTGAGAAATAATAGGCTGAGCTTTAGACAGTAAATTAAACTGACAGCTCAGCAAGCAGAAAACTACAGCAAAAAAGCAAGCACCTGGAGATAAACAAATGAAGCCAGTTTGGCCTTCCTGCAGAACTCACCCCCACCAAACCCAGCAGCAGTTTGTACCTAGGTTTAGAAAGTATGCTTTCCCTCAGTCAACATAATTTTACTATTAAGCTCATGTAAATAAGAGCAATGCCTACCATAGTCATTCAAAAAATGTTCATCTTTCTCTGGCACTGCAGATTTCTACTCTATATTGCTCTAAATGTGCTATCAACTATACTTCTATTTCACATTTCCACGAGCCTTCCTCCTTCAAAATTCACTCCTACACTAAAATGGTCTGAGTCTAAATGGAATTCAAAACCCAGGAAGCTAAGAACACAGTATTGAATTCAAACCAACAGATCAGCATTCAGGTTTGGGATACCTTGCTTCTACAGGCCTTATGTTCCTCATCTGTGAAATGCGGTTAGCAGTATCCGCCTGTGATAGTTGCTGGAAAGATTAAATGAGGAAGCCTAGAAAGGGCATAGTACAGCATCTAGAATAATTAATGTTCAATAAACCTCAGCCTTGCCTCCCTGATAACACCTGGGGTAGAACAAAAGACAGAATTTTAAAGTTCTCTTTAAACCATGTTTCCATGCACAGGGAAGGGAGGGCATGAAAAGAAGACAGGAAGGGGGCAGGCAGGCAGAACTACTTAAACTCATGCTACTCAAAGTATAGTTCCAAGAGTTTCATTCTGCAAATAGTTGATTCCCAGTCTGCCACAGATAAGTACAAAAACTGAAAATAAGCAGTTAGAAACTTTTATAGCAACCTGACAAAAGTAATCTTCTATTAAGTCTAATAAAAAAAAAATCAAGGCTCATACTTACAAGTCTTTTATTTCTTTTTTTCTAGTAATTCATTTTTATTGTATTTTTATAAAAGAATGTCTCAGTCTAAGACAAAGTTGGGGGTGGGACTGGTTTGAGAAGTACTGATTCAATAAAAGTACCTTGTGAATGACTAATACCCACCACTACTTTCTTCAACACAGATATGTGAGGCACCTTAGGATCTCATCCTAGGACCAAGTGCTTCTGTAAAGGCCAATAAACCTTCAAGGATCTACCGAGGTCCTACTTAGAGACTAATCCTACTGAGACAGACTGATGTTCTTTGTGAGAAACAGAGAGGACACTCTCAAAGACTATTGCACCAGTGTATCTTTTTATTAAATTAGTATATTTTAGGTATAATGATCACATTAATCACTGTGAATTTGTATTTTGAAATTAAGTACATCATAACCTTCCATGGCTGTTTCTACTTGCCCCTACGACAGCAACAGCTTTTTACTTGTTTTTTTCTTTTGCGGGGGTGTCTTTTTGAGACACAGTTTTGCCATGCAGTTCAGGCTGGTCTTGAACTGACTTTGTACCCCAGGCTTGCAGGGATCCTCCTGCCTCAGCATCCCAAGTGATAGGATTTTAGGCATGTACCACCACACCTGGCAGCAACAGCATTTTAAAACAATTTTTAAAAAGGGTGGGGGCCTGAGGAGAAGAAGTCACACCCTCTGGGGAGTCAGCTGCCCAACGCCCAGAAAAGCCAAGCTTCAATCCCCTCTCCCCACCTGCTGCTGCCACTGGGGAAGCACTGGTGGGCTCCCGCCCCACACCTCTCCACCTCCCAGAGAACCTCAAGCCAGAGGAACCCAGGTGCCTAACCCAATTTGCTGCACCATGGGACAGGCAGCCAGTGCAGGAAGCACCCAGGACTCAGCTACTGGCTGATTCGGAGGAACACAGGAAAATGTCAAGACGAAGGAGCAGGGTGCAATCTCAGACCTCCAGCTCACCCAGACCAAGTCCAGGAGACACAGACACAAAGGAAATTAGAAGTCACACACCTGCAATTTCTGAAATGACAGCAACTGAAGTAAAGAGACAACTTAGTGCTTATATTGTTTGATTAACTTTGCAGGCCAACAGGCCTGGTAGTCTGAGCAACTATTTAGAGGATAACAATGTATAATATAGTAAGTATTGTTGATTTCCTACTGTCTTGTTTTTGAAATCCAAGATCATTCCTATTATTTTGTTTTATTCTCTTTTTAAAAAGGCGAAGGGGCTTTTGCTTATGCTGTTCAAAGAAATAAACCAAATTAGGTCATAATAATAAAAATCAGCCATCCAATTCACACTCCCACTTACATTCTGCTGACCCAATTCACCCTTTTGCTTTATAAATTAGGTAGCCCAGTCCTAGTTGTAAAGATGTCTTATAAGACAAAGGTTCTTTCTGAGACATTTCTTGGCCGCTGTGTCACACCCAGCCCTGCTCAGCACTTTGCTGCAGTGCTTCCAGTGCTGCAGATTTATGCAAAGCACAGGCAGGATTCTGCTGACTGCATCTCGGCCTCACAGCCACTCCACAGTGAGAAGCAGGGTCTGGCCTTTCTTCCTCCATGATAATTAACGTGGCACATGCACCACTGCCGATCTTGTGATTGCTGCAGACCAGCAGCTGTCAGAACCAAGGGCTTCAGCCCCAGCACAGCTGCCAGCAACCTGAACTGAGGGAACGCATTCAATCTCTCCATATCTGAGGTACAGATATAGGCTGAGCATTTATAAAACAGAAAAATTTCTCTAAAAGAAAGCATTATGTACCCCAACCCCACTTCCAATACTGGGAATCAAATCTGGGACAACCACTCTACCACTGAGCTACCCCAGTCCTTTTTTATTTCATTCTGAGACACGGTACCAAGTTGCTTAAAATGGCCTTGAACTTGTGATTTGCCTGTCGCAGCCTCCAGAGTAGCTGGGATTACAGGAATGCACTATGGTGCCTAGCTTGCGATGGTTTTTAGTTTACGTCTTGTCAGTAGAGGACGCTGCCCTCCTACCTACCAGCTTCTTTCCCTGGTCCTCAACAAACAACAAACAAAAATGACTGAAACCAAGCCTCCTCTATCAGAGCTCCTCTCTTAGTTTCTTCACAGAATATGCTTTTGTGGTAGAAACACCATCCAGGACCCAAAGTTCTGTAACTAAGGAGCTACATTTTGCAACTACCATCAATCACAGGAGCCACATTAGACTGCAGGCCTAAAAAGCTCTGGATCAAATGTTCCAAAACGGAAATAAGGGATCACAAAGCGCTGTGGCAAGCAGATCAAAGTGGCAAACCGGGTCAAGGGCTGCCATCTGGGAATAACAGACTGGTCTACAGTAATGCATTCAATATTTGACAAGGCTTTAACCACCATTTAAATCACATCCACTCCAGTATCAGACAGTTCAACAGATAAAAAGACATACCCATTTCTGGTTCCTGAAACTAAGCAATTTAAAGATGCCAGACTAAAGATGAGAATATATTTTCCTCATCTCCAGAGTGCTGGGGCATCAATAGGTATTGGCAGATTAAGAGAAACCTAGTGAAGGAGGGAGGGGATGACTCAACTCCAGTTCAAAGGCAACAGAGCCTGGCCAGTATCTGAAGAGCTCTATTAAAATGTTAGATAAATATTTTAGCTATGGGCTTGTTCCAAAATACTCTTACAGAATCATTCTAACGTCTTTCTTAAGTTGGTAATTGATATTTGCTTGTTCACTACAGGATATAAGAAACCTCTGAAAAGACAAAAAAGCCCGTCGTTTCCTGCTTGTTCAGACAGAATGTATTCAGCATCCATTTACTTGCTTGTTCTGAAAGCCTTGCATTCAAGTAAGTGTGAATGGATAAATAAAAGGACTGAAATCTTATATGCCTGGCTCATATAAAAGCAGTTTGTCACATTGTCTGCAAACCCATTTTTATTCCAAAGTTACCATTTTTAATTCCATTCATGGAATTTAAATGTGCCACCAGATCACAATGCCTACCTTTTCTCTTATCATAGACAAGCAAAAAAACTAAATGGTTTCCATTCTTACCACAGTAATCAGCACGAGGCTATAAAACAAGATGGCACATTACTCTGTCTATATGAAGACATTATTTTATTTATTATGGGTTACTATTTTTTGTTTTTCACCAGTTCTGAGATTTACACTGCCTTAAGGTTTAATGACATGGAACATGAAATATTAATAAATACTAAGCAGGGTTACTGTAGACACTATTGTGTTCACAATGAGAACAAAAAAGCATGGCACAACTTCTAAGACATGGGCAAAGTGAAATAGGTATCTTTTCTACATGTATTTCAGCCACTACACCTGAATCTTGGCTGAAAAATATCAGGTGTTCTAGAAGACTCTGGATCCAGTTATAATCAGATTCATTTGCTAGTGAGCCACAGCCCATTAACTAGAGGTTGTGTTAAGTCCAGGAGAAGCAGTTGCTATAAGCTTGGAGGGGGCAACATTCAAATATCCAGTAAAGTCCTTTGCCAACACACACAAAAAAAGATTACCTTGAACTTCCTGTTGACTCTTCCAAAAGGAATATAACAAAGGAGATAAACACATATGCTTAACTAAAAACATCACAGATTACATAGAATACTCATTTATATTTTTATATTATCTGAAAAAATTTAGGAAAATCTTATTCCTTCAGTCCACAGTCCATCAAAATAAAATTTATAATCATCCAATTTAGCCTGCATCACCATTCTGTTCAGAGAATCCTGCTCAAACATATTAGGTGCAGGAACAACACAATATTTCTTAAAGCATTTCTCAAAATTGTACAAACTCTCAGTATGCAAATAGATGCAAATCTTATGAATGAACCACATCTCTTCCTTAGATGTACTACAATAGCTCTGGTAAGAGTTCTGCTTGGCATACACACTCAGCAGTTTCAGTTTCTGGAAACAGATAAAATGACAAAAGCGTTTTTTAAAAAGTAGTCCTAGAATTAAGATACTGTTTACCCATTCAGACTGTACTTTCCCTCAACTGATTTGAACTAGGGCAAGTTTATTGTACTTTTTCCTTAATATTAATATCCATGAAGTCATATTGCTAAAGAGATACTATTAGCACACTAATCATTCTAGATCAGTCTGACCCTCTTTCCAACAAACTGCCACAGTTTTTTGCAACCTGCTCCCAAATAACAACTTGCTGGGCCAGATGTGGTGGTGCATGCCTATAATCACAGCACTTGGGAGGCTGAGACAGAAGGATTATTGCTGAGTTCAAGGCTAGCCTGGGCTACATAGTGAGTTCAAGACCAGCCTGCACTACATAGCAAAACACTGTCTCAAAAACAAAAACAAAAACAAAAACAAAACAAAAACCAATTTGCCAGTACTACAAACACATAATTAGTGAACAACACAACTACTTTTTCTCTTTGCCTTTATATATTGCTGAATGTAGGCAACGACACATATCTCAATTCTTAAAATAGAAAAGTTGAGCAGTCACACATGCCTGTAAACCCAGCACTTGGGAGGCTTAGGCAGGAGGACTGCTGCAAATTCAAGGGCAGCCTGAACTATAGAGTGAGAGTTAAGTGATTTAAATGATAAGAATTTAAGTTACAAGAAGTTACAACACAACTGATTCATTTTTACACTTATCAAAGCCATTTAATTTCTACTCACTGTTTAAAATATAAACTAAAGCTGGGTATGGTGCGCACGCCTTCAATCCCAGCACTTGGGAGGCTGAGGTAGGAGGAGCATTGTGAGTTCAAGGCCAGCTTGGGCTACAACACAAGTGCAAGGCCGGCCTGAGCTACACAGTGCAACCCTGCCTCAAAAAAACTAGGGCCGGTAGACTGGCTCAGTGGCTTAAGCACCTATCTGGCAGGCGCAAGGCTGTGAGTTCTATCCCCAGTGCCACAAAAAATAAATAAATAAATATAAAATAAAATATAAACTAAACACGATTTGAATATACTCTGCATTTCAAAGGACAGGAAAATAAAAGAAATAATGAATATTTTATTACAGATACAGTACAGTGTCCAAAACAAGTTTTTAATAATTATCATTGTATCATTAATCTTACAATGTGATAGTTCAGTTTTGTTGACTACTTTTCTTATGGTTATTTTAACCCTGTGTAAGATTTCTTTTTCTCTTTACTCATATAAGACAGATTTCCATTCAGATAGGCAGGTTATCAAGGGCCAGGGATATAGCTCAGCAATATAAGCACTGGCCTGCAAGTGCAAGTGCCAAGTGAGTTTGATTCCCAGCACAAAAAAAAAAAAAAAAAGAATACAACGTGAGCGCAAGGCGGGCCTGAGCTACACAGTGCAACCCTGCCTCAAAAAACCAGGGCCAGGAGTTTGGCTCAGTGCCTTAAGCGCCTGTCTGACAGGCGCAAGGTTGTGAGTTCAATCCCCAGTGCCGCCAAAAAAAAAAAAAAAAGAAAAGAAAAAAAAGAAAAGAAACAAAAAATCTTCATAATAGGATTTTTTTAGTGTTTTATTGTTTTGTTTTGTTTTTGTAGAAAGGGCTGCCTCCTTTTCACTTATCTAAGATTAAAACTGGCTACCACTAAGTCAAGTAAGTTCAACAACATAATCCAGAATTCTTTCAACTTTTTAAGGGAGCATTCACAAAGTTCCCTCTTCCTAAGCAGGAACGATACAGTTGGAGGCCATGGGGAAGGAAGATTTGAGAAGACTATGTAAGAAGTGCCATCTAAGCCACAGAGTCTTGGACTGAAATTAGGATGTGAACACTCCATGGGGACTGCTCCAAGCTACAGGAAGGTGATAAGCAAAAGCCAAAAGTGTAACAGAAAAAAAAAGGTTGGCAGAAACAGAGAACATATACACACAAGGCGGCTCTTCCTACCTTGGGAAAGTATCACTATTTAATCTTACCTATACTTACCTCCAAAATGATATATTTAATACTTAATAAAAAGCAGACTATTTCAGCTGGGCATGGTGGCACATGCCTTTCATCCCAGCACTCAGAAGGCTGAGGTAGGAGGAGCGTTGTGAGTTCGAGGTCCACTTGGGCTACAACGCGAGCGCAAGGCTGGCCTGAGTTACATAGTGCGACCCTACCTCCAAAAACCAGGGTTGGGAGTTTGGCTCAGTGGCTTAAGCGCCTGCCCTGGCAGGTGTGAGGTTATGAGTTCAATCCCCGGTGCCACAAAAAAAAAAAAAAAAAAAAAAGCAGACTATTTCTGTTGAAAATGTCTCTAGAGAAATCTCCCTAATAGGAATAGGACACTGTATGTGTGTGTGCAGTCCCAGTTATTTGGCAATTTGAGGCAGGAGAATCAGTTCAGCTCAGGAGTCTGATTCCAGCCTGGACACCATAGCAAGACCCCACCTCCAAAATAAATAAATCTATCTCAAACACATTACACAGTGTTTGTTAACCTGTTCTGAGAGAGTAATTAGTACTGAACTCTGGAATCAGATACAAGTAGTCAGGCCTATTTTCTAAATACCCAATAGAGAATACTGCTAAGATCAGATGGTTGGCTGGGATATGCAGTTACCGGAACAATTAGCAATGTATGTCTTATCCTGATACTTCTTACTTCATATGACAGTGAAAAGGAGTTAGACTTGAAGAAGTTTCATCATTTACAGTCAGAGTTTTGAAATTTCTTATACTTTAAAGGGCAGTATGTTGAATGTTTTCCCTCAGAAAATATGACCAAATCCAAATTCGATACTTACATATATTATATTACTTGGAAATAAGAGTCTTTGCAAATGTAACTAAGTTGAAGATCTCAAGATGAGATCACCCTGGACTTAGGGTGGGTCCTAATTCCAATGACTGGTATCCTTATAACAGAAAGCAAAGAATATCTGTCATAAGGAAGAACCTGTGAAGACAAAGAATGAGACTTGAATTATGCTACCACAAGCCAAAGAATGCCTAAAGCCACCAACAGCTGAAAGATGGAGGATTTTCCCCTAGAGCTGGTGAGGGAAACATAATGTTGCCAATATCTTGAAATTGTGATAGAACAAATTTTAGTTGTTTTACGCCACCAAGTTTGTGGTAATTTGTTGCTGCATAGATACAGATTTAATATAGTAAATTTAGCAATAATATTATTGCTTTGGCCTAAAGCCACTTGGAAATATTATAGCTTAATGCTGGGAAACTGTAGCTCCAATTTTTATGGCTGACTCAGGCTATTTCTGCTCAGTCTTCTCGAAATATACACACAATCTAGTAAAAAAGCCCAGAACATAACTGAACTATGTAAATTTATGCTTTAGTGTCATATACATTTCATCCATGGTACATTAGGTCTCTTCAGAGCTTAAGAAAGACATGCAACCTATCCTCAATACTTTTTCTCCAAAGACAAAAGTGAGCAAGTAAAACTCTCTAAGAGGACTTGTATCCAAGTACAAAAGCACTTTGAAAAGATCAGTAGTCTTTTTAGTAATATGTTCTATTACATCATGGCTCTTCACCTGTAGTATACAAATTTGTCAGTCTTCTTCATGATTATTTCTAAAAACTAAACTCAATAAACATATTAAAAATTATAGCAGTACCACCCACAGGCATATTTATGCAGACTTTTAAAAAATGTATTGTCGTTGGCCACAGCAACCTTTTAAAAAATACATTCTCGATGCATGCCAACATCATTAGCCAGGCACAGTGGCACACATCTGTAATCTCAGCACCTAGGAAACTAAAGCAAGAAGCTCACCGTATATTCAAGGCCAGTCTGGCCTACATAGAAACTTAAGGACAGCCTGAACTACATAGTTAGACCCTATCTCAAAAAAAAAAAAAAAAAAAAAAAATCACTGATTATGACAAAACAGTAACAACAAAAAACTCATATTAATTTCAAGCCCCATTAAAAAGTGAAGGAAACATAGTCAATATTTACCAAACAGAAAAGGACAATCTAAGCGCCGGGCATGGTGGCACACGCCTTTAATCCCAGCACTCGGGAGGCTGAGGTAGGCGGAGCGTTGTGAGTTCGAGGCCGGCCTGGGTTACAACGCGAGTGCAAGGCCGGCCTGAGCTGCATAGTGTGACCCTGCCTCAAAAAAACC
>RJWM01017904.1:0-42132 GCA_004363535.1 Dasyprocta punctata | reverse complement strand
TGAAATATAAAGTATAGCCAGAGGGTTAAATTTCTTACCAATCACGGTTGTTTTAGTAGTAAAATCCCTGCAGAATATTAACAAACAACAATTATATAGTTTTACAGAAAAAAAAAACGAGATCAAAAGCTGTACATGGTATTTCAGGAATGACAATCATGATAACATCATCTTTGCCACATGCTTAAATGTCCATCTTAGTATAGAATGACTTGTTTAGTCAAAGATCTCCTTCTGATCACAAGACATTAAATGACAAAAGAAACTCTCACTTAATTTGCTATCCTTCAGTAGGATGCAATCTAAAAAGATGCCATAAATGTATCTTAGAAGTTTATAATATTTAGCTTTTAATTTTTGGTGTGTGACATCATTTAGACTGCTTGGTGCCTGAGCATCTCTAAGTGTCATGACACATATATAACATACACATCATATAAGGTTTTTTTTAGATATCATCTCCCTCTCTTTATTTTCCTATTTTGTTTGTTTGTTTACTTTTTCTTCTCACCCCTTTGGTTTTTTTTGAGACAGGGTCTCACTATGTAGTTCAGGCTGGCCTTGAACTCATCAGGTAGCCTAGGCTGATCTTGAATTCACAGTGATCCTCCTGCCTCAGCCTCCCAAGTGCTAAGATTACATGTATGCATCACCACACCTGCCCATGCAAAGTTTTAAAAAACTACCGTTCAACTGGTGGTCTCATGCTGACTTGACATACACCTCTTATCACAAGTAGCTGCAGCACAAGAGAAAGACAGATATCTGAGTCTAAAAGAACAGGGCAACACCATAAACAATTCTAGTTTTACATTTTAGAAGACCTGTACACTCAGAATGCATGAATACATTTAATATACCATGAACTTAGCAATAAATTGGGCATGGTAACACATGCCTGTAATCCCAGCACTTGGGAGGCTGAGGCAGGAAGATTGCTGTGAATTCAAGGCCAGCCTGGGCTACAAAATTAGTTCATGGCCTGCCTGAACTGCATAGTGAAACACTGTCTCAAAAAGACAAAAAAAAAAAAAAATTAGCAATAATGAGTGTCACAGCTATATGAAAACCTTCGTCTCTTAGTTTTGTATCAAGAATATATTTTTGCCCGGCCCGAGTGGCATAGGCACCGATCAGGACGCAATATGGACTGCCTTCTGGGGTCCTGACCCCAAGACCCTGGAGGAGAACAAGAAGGGCCCCTCATGGGGCCCCCGCCCGGCCCGAGCAGCACCAGCGCAATCAGGGACAAACAACCCCGCCCCCACTCCCACCCCACCCCTCCGCCCCAGTCAGCAACCTGCTGTTTCAGAGGTCTGGCTAAATTGATAGCAACCAAGGAACATCAACCAACTTTTGTTTTGTAGATTCGTCCAGGCCTCTGGTCAGCAACCCAAGCATCTCTTTACAGTGGGCAATGTAGCAAGTACGGGGGATTCTCTTCTGTCTTGTCTTTTATTATTGATAAAATATTAAAAAAAAAAAAGAATATTTTTTTTGGTACTGGGAATCAAACTCACAACCTCATGCTTCCCAGGCAGTTACAATGCTGCTGAGCTATATCCCTAGATCAAAAGCATCTTTTAATGGAATCTTCTTGTGTTACCCACAGAAAACTTAACTTTCTGATAATAACCAATATAAACATTTCACAGTAATATGTCTAGCAATATTACTGGGGTGTATCTCCCATAAGGCTATGGAAATTATTAGGGCCTCTTTAGTGAACAAAGACTAGAATAAATGTTTCCAGGCAGCTGCTCCTTTATTCACCAACAGGAATCCCACCCTGCAGTTTCCCCCAAGCCTAAAGGGTCCCCATTTAATTATCTTGACAAATTTTTCAGATGACCTATGAAACCAGATCATAACAGTTAACACATTATTCTTGACCAGTGAAAGACTCTGAAGACAACAATATGCATCGCACTCATGAAACCAGTCTTGATATCATTTTGATCAGTTGACAACCTGGATGGAAGCATGTCTTTAACTCTAATGATACTTATCTATAAGCCAACTTAAATTGTAGACGTATATATTTCAAAAATCCAAAGAGACAATGAGGGAAAAAATTGTTGAGCTCAAACAAAACAGTTGAAGATGTTGTAACCAGCCACAAATTGAACAGACAGACAGACAGACAGGCACACATAAGACAACTGTTAGTAGACCTGGGTTCACTTAGATACATTTGACCAAGTTGAATTACAATAACTCTTTCACACTTTTAAAATTTGTAACTATAAATAGACTAGTCAGAACTATTCATAGGTCAATTAACAGAGATCTCTTGTAAAAAGTATCAGAAGGAATAAAAAAAAACCTTTTACACCTATGAAAGCAAAGACAGATTTTAAGATGGGTTCTAGGATGCCAGTTTATCTGATTGGGATACCCAGGATTCTCATTATTACTTTGATAGCCACAGTTATTTGATAATCACAGCTGATAGCCAAAACTGCTATTTTGATAGCCACATGTAACTGTTCCCTCTACAGGGACAGACTGTTAAAGGTAATTTTAACTATTTCTGGGTGAGGGGGGTATGCAGGTCAGGTCTGGGGGTAGAAAGAGACTAGGTGGCTCTCTTTAGAGCTAAGTATGTATTCCAAACAGTGGGAAAGAAGGCCTGCCAAGACCCCAATCTGTCCTGCTATAGATGTCTACCTACGACAGTTTTTTTCTCCCATTTTGCCTGTGATTCATGGACCACACTTAGGTATAGGCCTCCTTCCTCAGAACCTCAGTTACCTTATCTCCAAGAATAGTGGCTGGCCTGGCAAGATGTTCTGGAGAAATCATGACAAGAGAGGCAATCTGCTGGGGACTGGGACTGTGCCTATTCTAATACCTGTTTAATACCTGTTTCTGTTAAAAATGGTTATTAAACTCTTAAGGTTCCCTGGGAATGTTTTGTCCTATCAATGAATTTATCTGTGCTATAAAAATCAGTCAGCATCAGGCTGGGGATTTAGCTTAGTGGCACAAGTGCTTGCCTGGCAAGTGCAAGGTCATGAGTTTGATCCTGGGTACCAGAAAAAAAAAATCAGCATCATTCTAGAGAGGAGCAGGAAGTAAGAGTAGTTAATCTCCAGTTCTGCCTCAGAAAGGTAGATAAATTTGGACTAAAACTTTTACATTTATTCTTTGAGAGTTTCAGGATTAAATTTAGACCAGTTTTTTTTAGAATATGGTCCAGAGATAAAAGGTGAGCTTCATTCTGGAAGGGTCCCAGGGAGGAGAAACTCACCATTCTGGAAACTCGATCCTGAAATCCAGCAGCCACAGAGAGCTCCCATTGTTTAATTTTCAAATTTTTATTTTTGCATTCTCCCATTCCCAACCCCAGTATTTTTTTTTTTTTTTTTGTACCAGGGATCGAACTCACAACCTCACGCTTGCCAGGCAGGTGCTTATGCTGCTGAGCTAAATCCCCAGCTTATCCCAGTATCTTTAATAGTATAAAATTTAAGCTTTAAAAATCTTTAGCTAGTTAACTATGTTACTACTGTTGAATTTTTTTCCTATTAGTGGAGGTATAGTTATCATATTTAGTAGATATTTGCTGAATATCAATATTTGGTTTGTCTTAGGCTTTATACTGTAATTATAGATTTGTTTTCTAAGGTTAAGGGTGGTACATTATTGGTTCTTATAGTATGTCAGTATCCAGTTTTTTTGATGACATTACCATTGCTGATTTACCCAATACTGCCTGGGTCACATAGTTGTTGCTATTAACAGATTTTCAATATATGTCAATATCCAGTTTAACCTTTGTGACATTAACAATATCATGGTCCACTCCTGGAGAACCAGGTTCTGGGCCAATTAGACTTCACCCCCCCTTAATAGAGGTGATCCAGATCTTAGGACAGAACTCAAAGGACTATGTTTAACCATGCCCTGAGTGCATCACTGAAAAGCAGACTAACCAAAGAAATCTCCGTACCAGCAAAAAAGTGATGCAAAACAAAATAAGCAAACAAAAAACAGTAGAACACAAGACAAGACAAGGTAGCAAAATGCCTCAAAAAATTCCAACTCATCCAAAGCTAATTCATGGGGCACTTACGGGAAGGAAAGCAGAAGCCATACAACCAAATTATTCAAAAGGATAACACAGGAGATTAAAAAACAGATCAATGAGGTGCTCAGCAGGCTCTCAAAAAATATAACTAACCAGAAGATGGAGGTAATGAAACGATCAGGGAGCTTACATAAGACACTAATAAAAAGTTAGCTGATTTAAATGAAATGATACAAAAACATAACTGACCAATTTAGCAAAGAACTAGAGTCCATAAAAAAGTTTCAAACAGAAATAAAGGAGATTAAAAATTATATTGAATGTGTGGGCAGTAGAAGTGTCCAATGTGAGGACAGGATATCAGGATTAGAAGACAGGGATGCTTTCAAAGACCATTTACTCAGAAATACCTTAAAAACAAACAACAAAAGAACGTGAAAGCTGGATGCAACAGCTATTAGATTATGGAAAGAAGATTAATGGAAGAAGAGAAAAATAAGACAGTACAAAGGGCATAATAAACTCATTTATAGAAATAGTAGCAGAAAACTCTCCAAATATAGGGAAAGAATTCAGCATACAGATAAGTAAGGCATATAGAACCCCAAATGGCCACAATCAAAAGAGAACCTCTGCACATCACATCAGTCAAAATACCAGAAGTTCAACACAGAGACAGAATCTTGAAACTTGTTTGAGAAAACCAACAAACAATTATAAAGGTAAACTTACTAGAATTACAGCAAACTGCTTAACACAATCCTTAAGGGCCAGAAGAGTTTGGAGTAAAGTATTTCAAGTTCTGAAAGATAACAACTTCCAATCCAGACTTACATATTCTGCAAAACATTCTTTCAAAATTGATGGAGAAATAAAGTATTTCCATGACAAAGAGCACCTCAAGAAATTTATAACCACCAAATCAGCCCTGCAAAAATTTCTCAAAGATACCCTAGAAAGAGTTAATGAAGCCAACAATGCCAAAACATCAAACAGAATGAATACACCAGGCAGGGAGAGCAGTTAAGCAAAAAGCAGCAGTGGGGGGAGGGGATCAGCAACAGGGAAACAATTTGATGACTGATAAAAGTCATCAATGATAAAGAAACAGCCAACCTTGTATTAAGTGAGAAAAGATAAAGGTTTTCCCTCTACATGGCCGGGGATTTAGCTCGGTAACACAAGTACCTGCCTGGCAAGTGTGAGGTTGTGAGTTTGATTCCTGGTACCAGAAGAAAAAAAAAGAAAAAGAAAAGAAAAGTTTTCCCTTTATGAATAAGGATGCACACTATCACTACTCCTGTTCAACATAGGTCTCAAAACATTAGCCAGAGCAGTCAGGAAAGAGAAAGAAACAAAAAGGGTATGTACAGGAAAGGAAGTAGTCAAATTACCATTATTTGCAAATGACATGATCCTACCAAAAGACTCCTAGAATAACCAAAATTTAGCAATGGAGCAGAATACAAAATCAACACACAAAAATTTGTAATGTTCCTGAACACCAAAATGAACTCACCAAGAAAGAAATTAGGGAAACAATACCTATCACAATAACATCAAGAAAAAAATTATGTACCTAAGACTTAGGCAGGGGCTTACTAAATGCTCAGCCCTATTTTTTGAGACAGGGTGTCACTATGCAGTTCAGGCTGACCTCAAACTCACTTTGTAGCCCAGGTTGGTCTCAAACTCACGATTCTCCTGCCTCAGCCTCCCGAGTACTGGGATTAAAGACAAGCACCACCACACCCGGCTCTGTTGAGTTGATTTCTAACCTTTGATCCTTTTCCAGGGCCAAACCCCTGGGCGGGCCTGTTGTCGCCTCTAGTGGGGAGGAAGAGAAAAGCAGCCCTGGGTGAGCTGGGTTGAAGGCAGACCCTCACTGAGAACCTGTGGTTAGAATTCTGGTCTCTGCAGAGTATCAGAGACCCTCCTTTTTATGGGGAAGCAGGGATGGCTTAGACGCCATGTCCTGGTGTTGTCTGCACACTGTATATTTGATCTTCAAAGAAAAATCATAACAGCCTCTTGCTTCATAAAGAAATGTTAGTGATAAAAGCAACAGGAAAAGTTGACATCAGTAAAAAATCAAGAACATAAAGCTGCACATAATAAAAGTTGTTATTGCCCGTTCCCCTTCTCAAAGAAAAACCTCAAAGGAAAAAAAAAAAAAAAGAATTAACCTGCCCAAGGAAATGAAAGATCTCTATAATGAAAACTACAGTACGCTGTGGGTGGAGAGGAGATTGAAGAGGATATCAAAAATAGAAAGATATCACCTGTTTCTGGATAGATAGAACCAGTGTAGTCAAAACAGCCATTCTTCTAAAACTGATGTACTGTTTTAATGCAATCCCAATCAAAATACCAATAGCATGTCTCACAGAACTAGAGTAAACCATCCTAAAATTCATATGGAAGCAAGAGACCTAGAATGGCAAAAGCGATCCTGGGATAGAAGAACAAAGAAGGAGGAATCACAATTCTGAACTTCAAATTACACTACAAAGTTACATTAAAAATAGCATGTAACTGGAAAAAAAAAGACATATGGATCAGCGGAACAGAAAAGAGGATACAGAAACAATTCTAAGCACATTCAGCTACCTGATCTTTGACAAAGGGGCCAAAACACTTAGGCTGGAGAAAACATAGCCTCTTAAACAAATGGTGTGGGAAAATTGGCTGTCCACGTGCAGATGATTGAATCTGGCCTGTGTGTCTTCCCATGTACTAAACTAAAATCAAAATGGATCAGAGATCTAAATATTAAAACAGAAACACTTAATCTGATGGAAGATAAAATAAGTAAAACCCTCAAAGACACAGACTTAGACTAGGACATTCTGAACTGAACCTCAATTGCCCAAGAGATAACACCACGAATCAACAAATGGGATCATGCATGCCAAATTAAAAAGCTTTTTTACAACCAAGGAAACAACCAACAGGGTGAAGAGACAACCTACAGAATGAAAAAAAAAAATGCCAGCTATTCTGCAGATAGAAGATTCATATCTAGAATATACAAAGAACTCAAAATATTAGACTTCCCCAAAATAAAAGATCCAATCAAAAAATGGACAACTGAAATGAACAGACACTTCAATGCACCTGGAGACCATAATGTTAAGTTAAATAAATCAGACACAGAAGTTTAAATATCGAATGGTTTCTCTTATATTAAAAAAAACAATATATAAAGAGCAAAACAAAAGATAGATAATAAGAAAAAATATAGATGGAAGGAATAGGAAAGGATGATGGGGGGAAAATACAGCCAAGAGGGAAGAGAGGGGAACTGGATGTACAAAGAGTTAAAATGTGTTATGTGCATGTTCCAACTCCTCATGATGGATATAGTCATTAGGTACTATAGACAGGTACTAATAAAAAAAGTTTAAGTTAAAAAAAAGAACTTTAGAAAAAGAGAGAAAGAGTCTCTGGCAAGGCCTAACACAGTTTTCTTTCCTGGGCATTTTGTGAGACAAGGTTCACAGGCCAACTGCTTTGAGCCCGTGACGAAGTATGACCTGGCTTTAATGAGAAGCATCTTCTCCCCAACTTTTTCATGGAATTTCAAGTTGTTCTGTGTAGCAAGGACTGACAGAAACATGGGGGAAGGCACCCAGGCTGCCTGCAGGTTGGAGGTCACTGGGACAGTACTGGATATAGAATGAGGATACGTTCAAGGGCCCCATAATCCTATTAGTTGGGTCCAATTATGAAATAGCAGACAACAAACATATGAGAGAATCATAGCTGTGAATCAGTAGAAGTCTGGAGTCTTACAGAGGTGAGTGATGCCATAGAAAAGATGGGGCATGAGACCAGTGGGATTACACCTGTATCCACAAGTTGGTGAGGCTGAGGAAGTTCACATCTTGTGTACTTTTAGACAAGAGCATCAGACTAAGAGAGGCTAAGTGTCTTGTGGCAATGGCAGAGCCAGTTCAATGCCTCAGTCTCTGTGATTCTACAGCTATATTCTGTCCAATATACCCACCTGCCTGGGCCTCCTTTAGGGCTTATTACCAGGTCCAGATCCTAGGAATTCTCATAGCCATCCTTCCCTCAGCTTCATTTGGAAGGGCAGTGCTCTTCTAAAAAATCACCATAGCAGAGAGGGCTGGATCCAACATTGTATACCTGTGTCCCACTGTCACACCTGTTCTTGCTTGTAATGTCATCTAAGAAACCATGTGCTTTCTTGAGAAACTGTGACTCCATCCACAGGCCATTGCAGAAGTTACCATGTTTTTATCTAATACTTATCCCAGACTTTGTTTATTAACCAGGGGACAGGTACCTGGGCCAGTGTGTACCTAACCTAGGAATTTTGGATTAAAGCCAGTCCACTTGCTGTAGTCAGAATTTATAAGGGAATAGATTTATTTTTTCAATTCTTCTAGGAAAATACCCAGAACGGGAATCGCTGGGTCGAATGGAACCTCTAATTCTAGTTTTTTGAGGAATCTCTATACTGATTTCCACTGTGGTTGTACCAGTCTACACTCCCACCAACAATGGATAAGGGTTCCTTTTTTCC
This sequence comes from Dasyprocta punctata, assembly GCA_004363535.1. Lineage (NCBI taxonomy): Eukaryota > Metazoa > Chordata > Mammalia > Rodentia > Dasyproctidae > Dasyprocta > Dasyprocta punctata. Next base: position 33,547 of record RJWM01017904.1, on the reverse strand, counting down.
CACAGCCCCACCAGCATTTGTTATTAGTTAATTTCTTGATGTCAGCCATTCTTTCTGGGGTAAGATGATATCTCAGTGTTGTTTTAATTTGCATTTCTCAAATGACCAATGAGTTTGAACATTTTTTCATATATTTATGTGCTACTTGTATTTCATCATCTGACAATTGTGTATTCATCTCAGATGCCCATTTTTGGATTGGGTCTTTAAATTTGGTGGGCCTGATTTTTTTCAATTCTTTGTATGTTCTAGATAAAAGTCCTTTGTCTGAGAAACAGTTGGCAAAATCTTTTCCCAATCTGTGGGTTTTCTTTTCCGTCTGTTGGTGATTTCTTTTGACATGCAAAAATTTTTTAATAAGATGAGATCCCAGTTGTTGATTCTTTGAAGTACTTCCCGTGCAGTTTGGTTTTTATTCATGAACTCTCAGCCTACCCCTATATATGTGCACCCATATTTATAGTAGCACAGTTTGTAACAGCGAAATCTTGGAAACAACCCAAACACCCATCAACTGAGGAATGCATAAAAAAGATGTAGTATTTTCATACAATGGAATACTGCTCAGCCATAAAGAATGACAAAACTGAGGCTTTTATAGGTAAATGTATGCCAACTAGAAACCATACTCACAAGTGAAATCAGACTTGCATGTGTAAACACCATATTGTTTCACTAGTGTAAAAAACTGAAAGAGTACATAAGATTCAAAAGTTACAATAGATATAGTAAAAGGGAAAGAAACTGCCCAAATGGACATTATGTTTGATCAAAATTGCATGCCTGTATCTGGTAGCCTGAGTGATTACTTGGAGGATAACAATATGCAATATAACAACCAATTTTAAATTCCTATCATCTTGTTTTGAAATCCTATATTGCCATTGTTTGTTGTTGTTGTTGTTGTTGTTTTAATTGTTTGTTTGCTTCTTGATTTTTCTGGGCTTTTTTTCTCTTTAAAATAAAAAAAGGGCATAAATTTAATACAGGACATATGATTTATAGGATTATTCTATAATATTCACCCAAAAAGTCAAATGCAGAATAGAGCAAGAGATATGTCCAGGCACTGGAAACCCAAAGAATCCAGTTGAGGGCCTGGATCCCACAGTACGAGTCCAGCTGAAGACCTGGAACCTACGACAATGTCTCATACACGTCTGTATTAAGGATTTGCACTGGGAAGGCCCAAAGGTCAGGGGTGGAAGCTAGAAAGTCTGCACCAACAGGATGAAGGATCTGTGCCAGCAGGCCAAGGGATCTGCACTGCAGCCAGGAAGCAATGCTCAGGGTAAGGACCAGAGCTCTGCGGAAGAGAACTATAGCCGTCCTCAGCGACAGCGAGTCCTCCAACAATAACAGCTGAGTTCATTTCAGGAAAACCAGCATGACAAGCTTCTCCAGGAAAATCAACAGCAAACCATCTTGCCCTCCCGTTTTCCTTTTATGCTGTTGGCAACAATCCTCAGATGGGCCTTCCATACCCAGAGATATGCTGATTCAGTTCAGCTGGGTGTAACAAGCTGACCATTAGTCCACCACACCACTCCTGCAACACCTACAACTTGGGAGATATCTGTGACCTTGTCTTCCTCAATGCAGAAGAAACCTGTGCAGTTTTTAGAGGTCAGGGATATAGTTCATTGGCACAGCACCTGCCCAGCAAGCGCAAGGTCATGAGTTCAATCCCCAGTACCAAAAAAAAAAAAAAAAAAAAAAAAAAAGATTAGAGCCACCTCAGACAACAGTTTAGTTGTGAGAGGCAGGAAGTAAGAACTGGAACTTTTGTGTCTAGAGTGCTCTGAGGACTATTAGGTCTTCCTACTACCTAAAGAAGTATAAGTCAAATTTGGTCAATTGCCTAAGACCTTCCAGCCCTCACATGCCCTTTCAAATCCTCCCAGGATAGGAAGGACAATGAGTAGTAACACCAGGGGAAGAAAAGACCTCCTGGGGGGGTTGTCCTCAGTTAGGCTGTCCCTTGGGTTTCTCCCAACAATAACATGGGCAGATACACTGTTTGTTTCTGGAATTAAGACTCCTCCCCGGATACCACCACCCTTAGCTGGCAGTCGAGTGAGCCCAGGACACAGTGGATGGCAAGTTAAGTGTCTTTAGAAAGCTTCTAAAGCCTGGGGAACTCTTCTTTGACCACACCTTCACGTGGGCAGGAGGAGAAGAGGTCAGAGGGTGATAAGGGAACAGTTTGTTTTGTGCTAAGGGGGAAGAGGGTGGCCCCAGGCTTGAATAGAGGAAAGGACAGGGAGACCTCAGACCAACAGAAGATGGATGTAGGGCTCCTACTCGAGCCCCTCAGTGTGGCCCTGCATCAGTCACTTCTTTCTTTGTCTCAGGGTCCCCAACTGTGAAAGACACAATGAGAGCTGAACCCATTCTGGGCAAGAGTCTGATACCTGATCACTTCCACGTCAGAGGACAATTGGTGTCACTGTTATTACGGCTCATGTTTAGATGAGCCCCAAAAATACCTCACATGGTCATGGGGCTTTTTCAGAGATAACTGGATAGAGAGTGTGTGACACTGGAATTGATTCATGTACAATGTGAGGTTCAAGGGCACTAGGATTAAGGTGTGAGTGCTGCTCGCCCTGAGTAGCCTGGATAAGATATAAAGGATAGTAAAGCTGTGTTCATCCCTTGCTTGCTTTGCTGTCTTTTGATTGCCATGAACTTTTTCACCTCTGCTGTGCCCATCCACCATGCCAACCTGCCTTGGACCCAGCTGATTATGGACTGAAATTAGCTCTGCAAATTGCAAGCTAAATAAACCTTTCCTCCTTTAACTTTGGGTGCTGGGTGTTTTGTCTCTGCAGTGAGAAAAGTAACTAAAACAACCATAATTCCAGATTATTCCTAACTGTTCTGAACCTGCCCAGTGAATCTGAACTCTAACTGGTATGACCATCTGTGACTCTGCCCAAGGTGAGCAAAATCTCTGGAGCCTCCCAAGATCTGTCCAACACTACTGACCCCAGGGCCAGCCACACTAGGACTTCACTATTGGCACAGCTGATGGGAAAAGACTGGCAGCTAAGCTTGGGCAAGGAGGAAGAGGCACCTCAAAGGCAAAAGTCAGCACACCAGTTTCAGACCAGTGTGGTTTTCTGAGCAGACTACAAACTCAGAGTTGCAGTTTCAGGAGATGGTGTGTTCCGAGCAGGAATCCAGGCCATTGCTGGAGCCCAGAGGCCTGTACTCCTGCAGGGGAAAAGGAGGAGGACACTAATGAGGCTAGTCAGAGTGCCAGGAGGCAAAGCAGGACTTACAAACCAGGAGAGGACCACTGAGGTTAGACAACTAAGTTCCCAGAGTGCCAAGAACTCATACACACCAGAACTCATGCATACCAGGCAACAAAGCCAAGCCTCAGAGCCCTGTGAGCTGCTGAGATCCAGGGGCCAGGCCTGGCTGGTGCCCACTCAAAGAGTGGTGGGGTTAGCACCTGCAGCCAAGGCGCTGAGAAAGGAGAGACTGAACGTCAGATTCAGGAACCAACAACCACCATCAGGGGATGAGTGAATCATCAACTCATGGCAGGGGAAGGCCACGTGGATGTCTATGGTTTCCCTCCCTCCCTCATCTATCTTTTAACAGTCCTGGAGCTTGAACTCAGGGGCTTACACATACTAGAAAAATACTATACCACTGAGCTATCCTTAGCCCTTTTTAATTTTTTAAATTTAATTTTGAGGGTCTCACTCAGTTGTCTAAGCTGGCCTCAAAGTTACAATGCTCCTACCTCAGCCTACAGAGTAGCTGGGACTACAGGTGTGTGCACCATGCCTGGCTCTATGTCTATGGTTTCTGTGCAAAGGACAGGAGACAGAGGGAAGAGCACAATGCAATAGGCCTTAGGGTAAAGGTGTCATGGTTATTGTGGTTCCCCCAGCCCAAGCAGTCCTACAAGGTGACCGTGGCACCGAAGGCACAGTCAGAAAGGCCTGGAGATGAGTTGTCTCTGGCACACAGGCCAGCAATGGCTTTCTCAGCCCAGTCTCAGCAGTCCCACCCAAGTGTTAGACCAAGTGTGTTCTAGACGAACCCATCAAGGGAGAGCACAGCAACATGAAGCCTTGAGACATTCCACATGCCCACTGGTGCTACTGACCCAGTTCTCAGCTGCCCAAACCCGCTGGGCTCACTGGTTTATTTTCTCCTACATACTAGATTCCATGGTTGCAGCCTCTAGCTCAGTGCTATATAACAGGACATTCTACGGTGACAAGAATCTTCTGTCTCTGCAGTTCAATACCATAGCCACAAGCCACATGTGCCTGCTAAGCACTTGAAAAGTAGCCAGTGAGGAGCTGGATTTTTTCCATCTTAGTTGGGGCTACAGTTTTCATTTTCATTTCAGTTTAGTTTGGTGGGGGGGGTTCAGAGTAGGGGGTGCAGTGACAGAGAAAACAGGGGAAGTGGAAAAAAGGAAGGAAACATCCAAATGATGGGCACATGCATTCCCTTATTTCATCTTTATAAAAACCCTGCAAAGTAAAAACAATGAATACTTACAAGGTGCCACCTTGCCAGTGAAGTGACTGAGACTCAAATCAGTCAAATAACTTGGCCAATAACACCATTATGGTGAAGACTGTAGTCAAGATTTGAACCCAATTGTCTGAATTCTAACTGCATGGTCTCCATGTGTGGCCGCATCCAGAACTGCCTGGCTACAGAGTGCAGCAGGGGAGAGATTCTTGGGCCACCAAACAGTTCTCTCTGGCTCATCCCCCTCCCCAGAGCTAGGGCTGCTCTGTTGCAACCACACTGTTTGACCCGAAATGAAACTCTAGAAATCAAACACACCCAGATTCACACATAAGGCCAAAGGCACATGGCCAAAGAAAAACTATCTGCCACTGTGCCGTCCATTAATGCAAATATTTAATAGTTGATTTTACACTCTTGGTATAAAGGAAGGCAGAGGGATGCTTTCTTTGGGCTGACATTAAAATACCTCTTCACAACCTGTGCACAATGCTTTACTCACTCACTAGAGGACCAGACAGTGGGGTCAGAAGTGAGCTAGAAGGGAAGATGAGGGTGGAGGAGGAACTAACATTTCTTAGATACCTCGTATGTGCCAGATGCCAAGCTAAAATCTTCCATGGATTGCCTCAAGTGATGCCCATCCCTGTGAGCTAGTCATCCCTATGGCCATCCTCATTTTACAGGAGTGGAACTGAAAGCTCAGAGGTGTGAGGCAACTTGCCCAAAGTCACACAGTTAATAGTGGCAGAGGATGACTTTGAAATCTAGGCGTTCCCAACTCCAAGCCCATTCTACATCACACTGGCTTCTGGCAGAGACCTAGAAAACCCATCTGTGCTGATGTAATCTACCAATGCTAATAAAGTACTGGGCTGCTTTTCAGCTCTACCTGGTGCCATGCCTGAAGTCAGGCTCCCGTGCAGCCGTCCCTTCTTCCAGAAGTTCAGGCTCCCACGAGCAAGAGAAGACCCCAGCCCCCAGCCCCATTGTGCGACCCATGACAATGAGAGGCAGGCGTCCCTTTTCTTACCCACCATTTTCCTCTCCACCCCGCGGGGTGCTGCCAGTTCAGTACAATAGTGCATTCTGCGTCCAAGAGCCTCTGCTGGCGGCACCCAGGCTTTCGCAGCCCCTCCAGACAATGGCAAGGCCCAAAGGGCCTGATAGCCGGTGACAAATGTATGTGAATGACCAGCTCACAGGAAGTGGCCTTCAATACTCAGATAGCTTCCTGTATCCTGACATTGTGAAGGTCTACTTCCTGTGCTGTCTCCAAAAATACAGCCAAGCAAGTGGGGGCAGGGGCAGAGGCATGGTTTCCCTGTCTACCCCCATGGCTCAGGCTTGCCCACAGGATTCAGCTCTGTCCCCTGAGGATGCCACTACTCTCACCTGACATCTGATTCGAGAGTGAATGACTTGCTGGCCTCAGACCAGTCCTTCCACTTCTTAGTCAAACCCCACCCAAGTCCAGTTAGAACAAAATGACCTATTTTTAAAGAGTTCACAGTCTTCCTCAGTGACACCCACCTACTGCTTGTCTTTCCAGGATTAGGCCCTTTACTGCTGGGAAAGTATTTCTCATAGCTACTCACATACCCCTGCTACACAATAAAAACATTTCCTGGTGTCTGCTGGTCACTCTGCTCTGAATGATAACCTTCGCTGGGCTTACCAATGCTTGTTAAGTCACCCTTCAACTTTATCTTCCTAGCATGGATAATCACAGTTCCTTCAGCTTCCTCCATATTGGAAAAAAAACAAAAACAAAAAAACAAAAAACGAAGCCCTAGGGAATCAGGGAGGCCTCCTTTGTGTCCAGGCTCCAACCAAGCTTGGGAAAAGGCTTCCCCAGGTTGTGATTCCCTGCTGCACCTGGTCTTTGAGCAGAAGCTGGTCAAAGATTAAGACCATCCACCAACTAACAAGAAAGCTGGGGCATAGCAGGGAGCTGATGTCTTCTGTGGAGCTGAGCACAACTCCAAGAGCTCTCCTCTCCATTACTTGGTAAAGTAGGTAGTAAATCCCCATATTAAAGATGAAGACACAGAAAGTTTAAGTCACCTGACCCAAGGTCACAGGTCACAGAACTAATGAGAGGCAGAGCCATACCAGCCACAGTCTTATAAGAGGTAGCCCACAATACCCACAGCCCTGCTTGGCACTGGGAGACAGCTTTAGGTAGAGGGGCATCAGGAGGGTACCACTTGTCCCCTTCTCCCACACCTGCAACTAGAATCCCAAGCCACATCCCAGGCATTGAAAGTTCCTGACACTGGAAAAACACCCCTGGCACGGCAGGCAATGGCTCCCAGTCCTACCTGCAACCTGTCTCTGGGAATATTGATCTCCACTTTCAACACAGCAGGCACTGAGTCAGCCTCAGGCCATTGTGGCTCCCTGTGTTTGAAGGGTTGGTGGGGCAGGGGGAGCCAGGTCAAGAGGTGACAACCCATTCAATTCCTCCCAGCCACTGAGACCTGAGAGTTGTGCTCCGTCAGTCAGGAGCCCCCAGCCTTAGAGTGCAGGAATCCAGCGAACAAAGAGGTCTCCAGAAGTGGAAGGAAAGAGGAGGAGAGCAGGCCGACTTTCCCACCCTCCACCCTCTGCTGTCCAAGAGGAAGAAAGGCAAGGGCAAAAGGAAGGACAGCCAGCTTCACAGAGGGCAGAAAAGAGATCCAAAGCCGGCAGCCCTAGGCCTTCTTCTCGGCACCACCACCTATTGTGTGATTTGCAGTTACTTAGTCTCTGAGCCTCAGTTTACTCAACTGTGAAAATGGAGAAAACAAACCCTAGTATGCAGAGCTCTTGAGTTGACTAAATGAAATAAACATCCAGCCCCACACTTAGTCTTAATGAGCTCAGTGAGCAGTTTTCATCTTCCTTTTCTGGGATTAGTCTACCTCAGCTTCCCAAGGATAAGGCCTTGGAAGGCCCACGGGAAGAAGATGGTTGCCCTCTAGCCCTTTTCCAAGAAGCAGAAAATCTCCGCATTCCTGGGACTCATGACTCTGACTAGGCAGGGACGTTGGGTCAGACCTAAAGCGTCCATCCTGCCTGCCCTCAGACACCGGAGGACATGCAGCCACATGAAACCAGGGCAGCTGACCCCACAGGGAGACAGAGAGATGGGCCAGGACAATGCCCCATCAGAACCCCGAGGTGACCTTTACCCCACCTAATGGGGCTGAATGAAAGAATGATGAGGAGATGGGCTCTAGGGGAAGGCACTTTTCATCTGTAACCAATTCTGACTTCCAGCATACTTCTGAGCCCCTTTTATACAAAACACATGTGATGAGGGAGAAAGTCTTCACTAGAATGCCAGCCTAAATCAACCCAATCAGGCAAGTAAAACTCCTGGAAAAAATAACACTAATGATGTTTGGATTCTGTGTGCTGTTTCTACCCCTCTCTACCTGGCAGGATACATGGAGAATCGCAGAGTTCAGCTAAAACCAAGGTGGCAGAGCTACCTACTTCAAAGTCAGCACTCTCCCAGTAGGAGAGACTGGGGCCAAAAGCTGGAGGTAGAAGGCCATCAAACTGATGAGGCACAGGAAGGACAGATAGGACTGTGTCTGGGGCCTGCTGACTGTCCCTTCACCCCAGAGGCCACAGGGATAATCTCATAGAGCCTTCCGGCCTCAGACATTTAGCTCCCACCCTGAGGCTCCTGGGGAGAGGACAAGCAACCAGCGCCAGGCTCACCCAGGGCCAAGTATATGGCCAGGGCCCAGTATAGGCCAACATCCCCACATCCAGAGCTCTGGCTGCTGCCCCTCCTCAGAGCTTTCACTGGAGGCAGCCTTTTCCATGCTATCACCATCTTTCCTCCTGTTGTGGACTGAATGTGTCTCTCCAAAACTTCAGGGTTGAAGTCCTAGTCCCCACAGTACCTCCTGGTGTGACTGTATTTGGAGACAGGCCTTTAAAATAGGGATGGAGGTAAAATTTGGACATATCCTAACCTACTCTGACTGCTATCTTCAAGAAGAAATTTGGACACAGAGACATCAAGGGTGCCCTGGCACAGAGAGATAAAGATGAACATATGAAGAGGCAGCAAAGTGGCTGTCATCTGGAAAAGTCAAGGAGGAAAGACTTTAGAAGCCAACTCTGCTGGCACCTCAGTTTTAAACTTCCAGCCTCCAGAACTATGAGAAAATAAATTTCTGCTGTTTATTCCATTCAGTCGGAGGTGTTTTGTTATGCCCTGCCTTCTCTGGGGGATCATGAGGAAGGGTCAAGGTTTTCTGCTTTACCCACTCTCAGCTGAACTTCACATTGAGATAATTTTCCAGGAGCTGACATAACCCAGGCAGGCCCTTCAGCTCAGCCGGTCCCTCAGCTCGGCTCCCTAGCTTCTATAGCTCCTCTAGAAAGCTGCATTGGCCTGCAGGGCAATCAAGGAGCCCTAGGCAGGGCTGTGTGGGTGCCGGGGACTCAGCTGGAACTGGGGTTTGCTGCGAGATAGAAGGCAGGACAGACGGGAGTGGGAGTGGGGAGGTAGTGAAGCAGGGGACAGGGAAGTGGTGAAGAGGATCAGGTTACCTTCCTGTTTCCTCTCTGCCACAGCACTACTGTAGGCCTCAGTTTCCCCTCCACACTCCAACACCTCCTTCTTAAGAGCCTAGAGACAGACCAGGGTCTTAAAGTATGGCTAACTGGGTAGAATGGGAGGAAATTCTATTACTCATAATAAATAACTTTTCCTAAGTGATAACTGTGCATGAGACCAAGTACCAAAGGCCTTGTGTTTCAGTCCTCACCTCAATCTTATAAGATAATATATTAGCCCCATTTGATGGTTGAGTCACAGAGAGGTGAAATGGCTTGCGAAAGGACACACAGCTGCAAGTGGCAGTGTTGTGCTTTGAAGACAGTCTAACTCCAGAGCAGAGTTTCTTGGAGGGGTTTGCGAGAAGACTGAGGTTTGAGCCCACCCAGGGCCTGGCATTTGTGAGCAAAGCTAGAGGTAACCGAGGACAGGGCTTTAGGGACAACAACAGCTGTACAGTCCCCCTTGCAATCAATCGACCAAATGATAAACACACACAACTCCCATCTGTGGGAAGACTGTGACCTCTTACCCTTCTGCACGTGGGGAAAACAGAGCAGAGAGCATCAAAGGGTTAGAGTTACCCGAAGGGCTAATCTTTGGTCAGTGCACTGGGAAATGAAAGTGGAAGGGGCAGGAAAAGCAGGCTGTAGCCTGCAACAGGGGCAAGTCAGAGGAGTCACCAATCACAGGGGCTATGACAGTGCCCGATAGCCAGCAGGCACTCAAGGGTGTTTCCCTCATTCTCACATTAACCACTCCGCAGGCCAGAGGCTGACCTTGGCTTGGTGTGACGACAGGAGGCAAGCTGGGAGAGGGAGGGGGAAGGGGGTGGTGGAATGATTCGGCCAAGAACCCTGTGTTATCTTGGGTGAGCCATTTCCCGCTCCAAGCCTCAGATACCCTGTTAGCATAAAGAGAATCAGTGCTCTTTCTTTTTCTGTTTGAACTCCTCAGAGATGAGGGGCAAGTACCTGAAAAGAGTTTCATATAAAACAAGAAGTTTTACGTCAGCTTGGTTTTTTGTTTTTCGGGTTTTTGTTTTTGTTTTGTACTAGGTATTAAAACCAGGACCTTGCACACTCTCTACCACTAGTCTGCACCTCTAGCATCTTACCTTGGCTCCTTGATGAAGTGGAGAGACCAGAGTCTGCCCTTCCTGTCTGTAAGTCTTTCAGGCCTCACCTGTCTGCCTGCCCTACTCTTTCAGGCCCTAGACTGGAGAGAAGGTGCCAAGGGAAAAATAAGACAAAACAGAGACTCTCCAGGATGGCTGTGCAGGCTTTGGACAGGCATTCCCACACCTGCCCAGGGCTCCTTTATCCGAGAGGGCTGCCCAGGGCTCTGCTGAGACTGATGAGCGCACCTGCTAAATGCATTAAGTGGCTCCCTGGGCTCAACCCCAGCCTTGCTGAATTCCTTGGAGCCTTCCAATACACCCTGCTGAGCCACTGTGGAGCTTTGATCACTGCTACACGAAGGGCTTCCTGAATGCTTTCCTGAGGACATTGTTCCCCTCTACAGAGTCATCAGGGTCAAATTCATCACCGGCTATGCTGGTTCAGGTCCTGCCCACTGGAGAAATGCAGCCCGCTGCCTAAGCCCCACATCTCTTGGGAGAATTAGGCCAGTAATTTCTCTTGATTTAGTTCATTATTGGCCTTCGGGAAGGCAAAGCAAAACACTGCTGTCATTAGCACCGGGTTGCTAGGCACCTCAAAGCACAACTCTGATAGCCCTGCTCCCTATTCTTCAAAGAGGCGTGCCTCCACACCCAGCCCCACCACATGCAAGGGCCTTTTAATGTCTTCAACATTTATTGACAACAACCATGTGCAAGGCACTCTGCAAAGGGGCAGAGGGCTAAGACTTGGTCCCTGCCTTCAAAGCACTCAAGTTTACAGAACACAGATGCACACCATCACACTGCTTGGTAACAAACACTGCAGAAGGAACACAGGGCTAAAAAAGCAGTCAGGGAATGACGATCTCTGCTTAGAGAAGTCAGATGTGAATCCACACGCTAAGTTTTACGATATAACTCAGAGTTCACCAGGTGGCCAAGTAGACAAGAGCCAAAGAGAAACAATGCATAACATGCATGGAAGCACCAAGGTGTGAATGACTGTAACACATTCATAAAATGGCAAAAACTAGGTTCTTTCTCAGGGACTGATGGGAGATAAAGCTAAGGAGGTGGATTGGGCAAGATGGTGAAAAATCCTACAGGGTGTGCAAGAGGCTGCAGCTTTTCTCCTGTGAGAGGAGCAAGAAAGAACTTTGAAGAGAAGCTTCACCAAATATGTGTGTTGTAGAAAGGAAACGCTTGCAGAAGAGGAAACAACTTTAAAGAAGAAACCATGACTTTAGGTAAGAGATGATGAGAGCTGAAAGTGGGGGAGTCACATGGACTCAGATGCAGAAGTGGGTCAGCAGAGGTGGTACCAGAATCCATGAAGGCCTGTGGGAAGAAGACCTGAAATGACATGAACAGCAAGATGAAGGAGATGGACACTGTCAGACCTTGTGCTGGGTGACATTTAAACATTCTGTCTTCACAACTCTGAGAGGCAGAAAGAATTACTGTAGTCCCATTTTACAGATGATGCTTAGAAAGTTTAAATGAATTTCTCAGTCATACAACTAGATTAGCGTTAGGTTTCACACCCAGGTCACTGCTTTAACCATCATACCATATGGTAAATCTAGGCAGAGAAGTATGATACACTGTTCCAGATCATGTATATTTCAGCATTCAAGGGGAAATTCAGAAGTAAAGATACATATCTGGAAATCATCAAGGTAGATATTGGTGTTGAACCAAAGGTGAGGTCAAGTCTGCCCAACAAGACATCCAAGCAGAGGTAAATATGAAGCTGGGAGAACACTCACATTTAGGGCAGGAGGGAATCATGGTAAAAGAGAGCTGGAAAAGGACATTAAGGGGCAGGTGATGTTGAGGGAGAAGCCCAAGAAGAAAACGTCAAGTGCTGCAAAGAGCTAGAATGTGACCGGACTAAAACGAGGACACCAGATTTGCCATTACAAAGGCTTTTAGCTAAAATGGCATGACTTGGGCACTGTAGTGGGGAGCAAAGAACAAACAACAAAAAAGCTAAGGGAACATGGATAGTGCTGGGGGCTCAAGGATCCTTGTTTTTAAAAAATCACCATGAAGTGCTACAGACTATGTTACATGCAGAACCCATAAATGCAGAGTGCCAGACACCATGGCTATGCAAGTTGTCCCAGCTTCACTTGGCAGCTCAGGCTCAGAAGCAAATAGAAATGGACAGTGGAGCTGCACTTGGACGTGAGGCAGCAGGGGCAGTGAGACAGGGCACAAAGCACAAATGCCTCTGGACTTGTCTAGATAGAAAAGCTGCCCTTGCTGGAATGCTAAAGGTTTTTTAAAATTCAATAATTTGGAGGGCCTGTTTGGTAATTTTTAAAAGCCTGGCTTTACCTTTGTATTATGTAAAAAGGATCTGACAAACAGATATATAATGTTAACAAATTTAATTTAAAAAGAATAAACTCTTCTTCAGTACATGAGAGGCATTGCTGGAATAGGATGAAAACTGATACACCAATTACTATTCTTTACGCTTCAAGCTGATTCCCCCAAAGACTTCTATTTAGCAAATACTTTTAAGAGACTGTGTACAGCAAAGGAAGCAAAGAGCAATTTATTTTTATTTCATTGTTCAGACTGGCTGCCATCCCACTCAGATAAAAGGGAGGTTTTCCTGGGTCGTCATAGCCAGTGCTTGCATGTCTTCAAAGCGCCTGTAACTGCTTCTCACTCTTTCCACACCACTGCCCAGGAACATGATCACATCCCCATTTTGCAGGTGGGGAAAACAAAGGCCAAGAGAGATACAGGCATAGCCCAGATACCAAATTTTCTTGCCTCTGTCAGCCACCTCTGCTCCTGATTCTCGATCTGTTGGATATTCTGGAACACCCCCCTCCCCACTTCTCACTTCCAAGTTTGCAGGCTGCATTGCTGGAATACTACACAGTAACCCAGATCTGAAACCTGTGATCCATTACCCAGCTTGGTCCTTAGGCAAGACAGACCTTTGTATACAATATTCCTAAAATGCCCTCAGACAGACCTGTAAGGGCGCCTGTTGTCACTCAGTCAAGACTGCTCTCTCCTCCCATTCCCCATTCCCCAGGATCACAATGATACATGCAGCTATTGTAGGAAATGTAAGCTCTTCCAGCAACAAAATTAAAACTTAGTGTTTATTGAGCACCTACTGGTTGCCATGGACTATGCTAACGATTTCACATACTTGGGATAACCTGGCAAAAATTCTTACCCCTATTTTATAGGTGAGGACATTGAGGCTAAGAAAGGCTCAGTGACTTGACCAAGGTCATTTAGTTTGAGACAATATTCATAACTCATCTGCCAATTGCCAAAAGCCACCTGATTTTTACTGTATAGCACGGCCCTGGCTCAGCACCCTATGAGTACATGGAGATCCATCCCTAAGTGGCAGAAGACAAGCCAGGCAAGATTGAGCTTTTTAATTCTAGCAGATTGGCTCGCAACCCAGACTCCAGTGAGGCTAATTCCATGCTGTTTCACGCAGCCAACCGTCTGATCCAACAGGGCACTGGGAAGCTGACAAGAGTCAAAAGGCTCCCTGGCAGGCTTGTCCTGGCAGCTACCCAGCCGACTTGCGCTAATACAGCACAGGAAAGGGTCTAGAGAGAATGGAAAAGCACTAGACACTAAGCCGCTGAGGGGAGAGAAGTGACTCCTGCCATGCTCAGACAGGATAACCCTGCTCCGAAGCCACCACCATCACAAGGCTGGGAAAAGACCTAGGGTTGGGGGGCTAGAAAGAGTCAAGCATGTCTACTTACTGATGTGTTTCAGTGAACTGTGACTGCTGGGCCAGTTGAAGAGGGTGTCACATAACTCCAAGGTGAATTAGCAAGCATGGAAGAAAACCAGTCCGTGCCCTGGCTCATTCCAGTAACCCTGATCAGTCTTTGCCCACAGTCACTTAAGCCCTGCTACTTAATGTCACCTGTGCACAAGAACTAGCATGCACTATCTTATACTGGCTACAGCAGCCGCGGATCTCCACCAGCCCATGGGAAAGGAAGACTGAGCTGAGAATATTAATAGACTTGCTGGATCCAGAAATTCAGCCAGGACATGCCCTAGGAAATGAAATTATTTAAAACGGGGGCACAAAGTGAGACTGGAAGAAAAGAGCAACTTGGATTTCCCAAGATAGGGCTCCTTCAACCAGACATTGGTAGGAGGTATACTAAAATATCTGAAAGTCTAAAAATGTCTGTGGGAAAATCTTTTGAGTACTGTCCCCATGGCTTTCCATTCTCAAATATTTTGCTTAGGTTGATATTAAATTGCATTTGTGTAGGCTATCCAAAAGAGTTTTCAATGAAAATCAATTCTGTGACCTAATATTTGCTATAAGTTAGAAAAAAAAATTGTGTAACTTTCAGGTGTCATTAGGAAGGGACATTGTTTGTTGTTGATTTTGTTGAAGCCAGGGCTTCACTCATGCTAGACAAGTCCTTTACCACTGAGTTGCATAACCACCACCACTGGCCTGGCATAAAAGGGGTATTTTTGAGAGATCACAAATTGGCCACCATTGGTTCAAATTAACCCAAGTATGTTAGCATGCTTAGATTTTTTTTAATGAACAGCCAACATTTTTAAACCTGCTTTCACAAATAAAAAAAAAAATAATTAAAGCTCCACTGAATTTTTAGCATTCTTAAGAGGAAAAAAAAATGGAAAATGGTGCCACTGCTCAAGTCTCACAAATTGGAAGCTGAATCGCTACTGCCCCCTCTTGGCAGGGCTGTGCTTTGCCCATTTGTCACCCCCTGAAAAATCAAGATTTGCTATTCCTGATTTAGCCATCGGAAGCGATTCCAGGGCTAGTAATGATCAGGACCACCACAGGGTGGCAGCACCAGTCTGCTAATGCAGAACGCCAGGGGCCAGAACCTATAACCAGAAACTTAGCTTAGCAGATCCTTTTTTGAACCAGGAAATCGCACCTTCCTAGGGTAGCAGTCCTTCCCAACTCTCATCAGATTTATTCCCCGAGGAGCAATAGCAACTCAGCTCAATTTCTTCACTAGGCTACAGCGAACACTAGACATAACCCCTCCCTCAGGGCACCACTTAGTGTCCTTGTTCTTGTAGCACTGCCCACTCCACGGCTGGCATCTCAACCTGTGCAGGAATCCTTCCCCCATTAAGGCCACCAGGCCCCAGGGAAGAGAGATCCTGAGGTAGGAGACAGAGCAAGCACCTCCCATTTTCCAGGCAGATTCACTGTGCAGTGATCACGATGGATGCTTCCCTCTGCACTTAGTTAAGCCCCGTCTGCTTCATGAGGCAGCATGTTCTTCTCCCTCTTCCAGTCCTCTGTTCACTGTCCTTACCTTGCCAGCAACATCTCAAGTGGTTAACACCTAGCATTAACTCCTATGACCCTCTCAGAACAATGCCTGTGAGTATGTGTGGCTATTCCATGTCATCCAACTGCCATTTAGTCCTTGAAGTACATAAACTTGGGAACAGTCAGAAACAATTCAAATGTCCCGCAATAAGGAAACTTAAAAATCAACTTTTGCTACATTCTTCAGAAGATACATATTAAAAACAATTATGACCATATGATAACATGAAAAATGATTTTTAAAAATGTGAAAAAGAGCCAGGGATATGTCTCAGTGGCGCAAGTGTCTGCCTGGCAAGCACAAGGTCATGAGTTCAAATCCCAGTACCAAAAAAACAAACAAACAAAAAAAGTGAAAAAGCAACATAAGATTTAAAGTATAGTGATATAACTACCTTTATTTATTTACCTTTGGTACCAGGAATCAAACTCAGGACCTTGCACTTGCCAGGCAGGTACCGTACCATTGAGCTATAGCCCCGGCATAACTACCTTTAAAAACTACATAGAAAAGTAATGAACAGATAACAAAATTCTAACAGAGGTTGTATTACAGTGCTGGAAGTGTTGGTGACCTTGTTCTAATCCCTACTGAATTTCCCTTAATGTCCATATATTACTTTTATTATGGAGAAAAGGGGGATGGTACACATGTGAGTTTTAGACTTTAGAAGAGCTATTGCGTCTTATCATGACAGTAAAAGGCTCTTGGTAACCAGAGGCTCCAGGATTCACAGCAATCACTCATGAAATTAAAGTTTCCAGGTCCCAGAGTCCTTAATTGTTGTCTACCCCAAATACCATCTAGAACACAAGACTCAATCAAAATGGTTCTCAGATGCCACTTTAATCAAGGTTTTCACCACACAGTGATGAGGGGTGGAAGACGGTGATTGTTTTCAGGCAAATTCACCAGGCACATGTCCCTCCCTGCCCCATGAACAACCTGTGCATCTGACAAGAGAAAAACGCTTTCCTTTCCCAGGGAATTCCACTCCTGAGCTGACAACAGGATTTCAGAAAGAATGAACACGAAGGATAGGGCAAACTAGTCAAGGGAATCAGGTAGATTTCTGAAGTCTTCCAGTGCAAACCAGAACTAGATGTGGGTATCCCTCCTAAAGGGAACACCCAAATCCCAATCATCCCCTCTTGAGGCCAAACCACCTCTCCAGGCAGACTGAGAGCCAATGTTCATCTACAGCACTCCTCTGGGCAATGTATCAGTGGAAGCTTGGAAGCCTGAGCAGTTGTGGACCCCATTCTACAGCTTTAGCCTTCCTCTTGGCTGGCCCTCAGCTGCTCCTGTGACTCCCTGGCTATAAAGGAGCAGCCAGTACATGTGAGGCTGTGGGGTGTAGAAGGGGCCAGAATAAGCAGCAAAGCAAATCAGATGTATACTCTGGGACTGAACTGACATCACGGCAGGACCAGTCACAACCCTGTTGACCAAAGAGTCCTGAGTCTTCCATTAATTCTTCTCGGGGCGGTTTCTGTTCAGGACAGATTTAGGGGCAAATTCCAGCTTGTCCTTAAGGCTCACCACCTGGGTATGATCCTTGCCTAGCAGTTCATCCAGCTTGCGATCCTCCCGGCGTTCTGAGATGCTCTTTTCTTCCTCCACAGGCTGGGGATCCTTTCCCCTGATGAACCATTCCAGGTGGTAGCCCACAGCCCCAACCACGAAGGCCACAGGAAATGTGACATAAGGAGCATAGGTACGCACCACGGTCCAAAGCACAGGCCACATGACATCTGCACAGGAGCACAAGATAGCATTAGGGAGAAACAATCAGGCCCTCCTCCACCAAAAATGGACAGCCCACCAGGCACTCCACTTAACAGGCAGCCTGGCACACCTTAGTGAGTAGCTCCCTGTGCAGAGTGGTACAAGAGGGTACTCTGTTTTACCCAATAGTTGTGGCCCTGAAATAACCTAGGAAATGCTGAAAGACTTAATGGTTAAGGAAGGTAGAAGACTCTCTATTTTACATACTATTATCTTTTGACAACTGTGCTCCTATGTAGGGCAGTATTCCCCAAAAAGGGACCTCTGAGCCTTTCCCAATAGAGATTGTTGACCTCTGGCTCTCCCTCACCAGTCTGCCAACATTTCAGGAAGGGAAAAGAAGCCTCTCTCTGTTCCACAAAATTTTGTCATACATATAGCCAGTCACCACATACAATTCCAGTGTAAATCTCCTGCTTCTTCAATAATAAGTAGTTCCTTTTCCTCAAGTATAAGGAGTGTATTTAAACAATTCACACATAATCTATGGCTTCATTTTTCTGGATTTTTTTTAAGAGCAGAATATATTTATCGAGAGGCAAAAAGCTTCCGTCTGAGAGAGACAGTGAGTTCCGAGTGGGTTGCTCACTTTTCTGGATTTAAAATAAAGATTTTATTCTATTCTTCAGTTGGCTTTTCTAACAATGTATAGGACTAACCTATAATTACAAATATGTCAGTCAAACCACTTATAAAATATACTATCTTTAACCAAACCTATATCCTTACATTTGCATAGTAAACTCCTAAACTTAAGACAAACTATCAGATATACTCTGGACATTCTAGGGTCCCTGAACTTGAAAATTCAACATTCTCTATAAAAACCACTGTACAAGCCAAGGTGGGAGTGGGGCTGGGGGAATCTTCTGAAATAAAGCAGAACAAAGTAATGTAAAAACACACAAACTGGGCCACTCGAATGGTTATTTAGTCACAAGTGATTCTTATCATTATCAAGAATTATCAAAGATCATTCACAATTATCACAATGATAGCTACCATTTACTGTGCACTTACTACATGCCATGCCTTAGGCTAAGCACTTTGTGCATACTTCATATACTCTTTTCATGCCCATGTCTGTCCTAAAAGATTCCAATTCTCTTTGGAAGAATTCAAGTGTTTTGTGGACCTAAGACAATAATGGACCGCCCTAAAGGTGAAGAAAAAAAACTGCAGCAGCTTCAAGTCTCCTTTGTCCTATTTATAACCCTTTGTCTTAGCACCAGGCCTACACTGGGCAATTTTCACATTAGTTATCATCTGACCCTCACAATACCTCCATGATGTACAAATTATTAGGGCAAATTTTTGCATAAGGCCACAAAGACACTGTTAATTTGCCCAAGATTACTAGAAGCAACAGACTCACTGATTTTAAGCCCAGACCTCTCCACCTCCAATGCCTGTGCACTGCAGATAGGTACATGGCTTCTGTCCAAATTCTGGACCTAAAGGACAACCTCTTGCAGTTTTCCTCCCACTAGCTTAGCATCTGATTACCTAGAAGAGCTTCCACTGCTGTAAATTCTGAGATTATACTGAGAGATCTGTGAAATTCTAAGATGTAAACAGTGAGAGGCACTCCTGAAGAAACCCAAATCTAACACTTCCCTATTTTATTCCCTGCCTTTTAAGGTATTTGTCTGTTTCCTAAACATCAACTCTCCGTATAAATTTCTGTCTTAAAACATATCAAGCATCATTCATCAACTAATATTCTCTCTCACATCCCGCTTATATGCTAGTCATTTTCAAATAAGTATTCATTTATCCGACATTGGTATTCAACACGTATCATCATCTTCTCAAAGTCATGCACTGTGCTGGATTACCTTAGTTGTCTGCATTTCTCAGTACACCATAAAGTACCAAAAGAACAAGGCCCAAATCTACTGAGCCCACTTACACCCTAGCCAGCTCCCCACCCCTCCTCCCCTTTCTTGTTTGTTTGTTTGTTTTTTGTCTGAGACAGGGTGTCACTATACAGTTCAGGCTGGCCTTGAACTCACTTTGTAGCCCAAGCTGGCCTCGAACTCAAGATTACAGGGGTATGCCACCATGCCCAGCCTTCCCCCACCCTTTCTGGCATAAAGTGCTAAAAAGTCTGTTGAACAAATGAATGAATGACAACTCAAGCAACCCACTAGTGTAAAACCACAGCAGTCATCCACCAGCAGATGCCTTTGCTGATTATGAGAAGGTACAACTCCACGAAGCCATCCCCAGGATTATAAAAATGAAGGAGGCAAAAGTGTATTGCAAATACTGTGACGCCTACTTCCAGTCTGGCATGGAGGGAGCCTGCTAAATCATCCAGTAGTAGTCAACTGGGCTTCTGGGAAACCTGCCCTTGAGATCCGGAGCCTCGTTATCAAATTCGAGACTTGCTAAAAGGAATAGGGGGCCTGGGAAAGTGGGAGAATCTGCCCCGACTGTCACAGGAGCCCAATTCCGAGATAGGAGCGCGAGGTCAAGGTTCAATCCGCTGCCCTCCCCCGCCCCCTCGGCGTCCAGTCTCCTTACCTCATCCCACCACGCTCAGCCTCAGCCACATCCGCACTCAGTCAGGTGCCTGAGGCCCAGAAGAACTGGCCACAGGAGACCAGTTGGGCAACGGAGCGCCGGGAGGAGAGGGTACTGCCAGGCCCGGCCTGGGACGTAGCGGACACTCTCCGTCACTCCTCTCATAACTCAGAAGTTAAGGCCTGGAGCCGTCACCATGGACGGGCGGCCCCGACAGCCCCGACAGCCCCTCCAGGGAAGGGTACAGCGCTCCCGACCCGTGCTCACCTGTGGCCCAGCCCGCACTCCTCGGCCCCGCCTCAGCTCTCCGCCCGCTAGCCGGGAGCGCGGAAGTCTCGGCTCCCAGCGGCCCGCGGGGCGTCGCCCGGTGACCCCGCCCACCGGCCGCCGCTTTCTCAGAGCGCAGGGATCCGCCGAGCTCCAATCAAGGGACGAGAGGAAGCCAGGCGTCCGCAGCCAGGCCTGTGGGCCCCGAGGTTGCACAGCGCCCCCTGGCGGCCAGGAGGTTCCCCGGCGACGTCGCTACGCGCGTTTCTCAGAGAAAATGAAAAATCACCTATTCACTTATTCAGCTGACATTTATTAGGCGTCTCGTAAAACCTAAGTCGGATACGCAGAAACATAAGATATGATCCCTAGAAGAAGCTTTCCTTAGCAGAGTGTAATGTAGTACTTTAAAACCTTTTTAGAGCCTAGCTAACTCTCTACTTGTGTCACCTTGAGAACATTATTAATCTGTCTGAGCCGCCCTTCTTCTGTGTAGAGGCAATAACATTCATGTAGCAGGGATATTTTGAGGATTAGATGAGATCATGAGCGTAAAGTACTGTTCCAGGCACATGGCAGGCACAGAAATAGATGGTAGCTATTGCAAGTCTGCAAATAATTGAACTATAGTAAAATCTGTCTTATATGAGCCCTGAAATATAAGTATTTACTCCCTACTCTGCGTTTCCACAGTACCTTGAATAGATGTCTATTTTAACACATACCAAAAAGGCCCCAGCACTCAATCTCCTTAATGCCTCACATGGCCTTGCCTTCCCAACCTCATTCTCCTGATCTTAGCCTGACATATTTCCTTGTGTGTAGTAATATACTAATTCTTTCCTATCCTCATACAGACCAAACTGCTTATATGTCTGGCCTTGATTTACACTGTTGTATCTACCCGGAGTAGTCTTCCCACCTTTCTTTACCAAAGTAGCTCTGGCTTGTTTTCTTCAAGCTCATGGGTCACCTTCATAGGAAGGGTTCTAGGCCACATTATCAGGTTACAAACCCTTCTTCTATTATTGCAAATGACTCAAAGTTAAGCTTGCTAGTAAAGATGAAGGCAAAACAGCGTGAAGACATATGTAGGAGACTATTTTTTAGCAGAAATGACTTACTTGTACATTGAATATGTAAAAAGGAGATGAGAGTGGAATTGCCTAACATAACTGGCATTCAGCCAGACAACCAACATGTGCTAATTAGGGATGTAAAAGTGACAGGGACCATCCCTGTCCTCAGTTCTACCACTGAAGAGGAAGCAGATGCATCTGCAAAATGTCACCTTGGTGTAAGAAATGTGATGCCCAGCCAGGAAAAATGAGAAGGCTCCCTAGGGGAACCAGCCCTTGAGCTGCTTCTTGAGCACTAAGCAGTTCCCTCAAGCAGAACTGAATAGGACTCATGAGTCCAGACCTGGAAACCAGATGTCCATGCTTTCAACTTCTCTGCTAATCTCAGAAAAGCTACTTACACTGTTTTGAAAGACAATAGGAGTCACCTCTAGGGTTGCTGTATTAAATCACCTTAATGTGCATATAGTGCTTGACAAAGTACTTGGCACTTCCTCAATAAATGTTCAATAAATGGTTACTGACATGTTAAGTATTCCCCAAATTCATTTCTTTTTCTGCAATGTCCTATGTTCACTTTTGGTCATTCATTAAACCAAAAACCTGAATGACATCTTCAAGGCTTGCTTTCTGCATTTCTCCCCAGATCCAGCTTGTGGAACCTATGCCTAAATGTCTCTCAAGGTCAACATCATTTTCTCTTACCTGGACCACTTTAGCATTTCTCATGATGGTTTCCCTGTCTTCCCATTGCCCCCTCCAGTCCATTTCCATTCTCCTGACCAAAAGATCTTTCTGAAATTTAAATAAAACCATCAAATCTCTAGTTTGGCCCTCTTGTGGGTCCTTCTAGCTACATCTCCATGCTCTTCACATCCCTGTCCTAGTCTGTCACCTCAAATGACCCTCCTGCCCAGCCTTCCAAGAAGCTGGGACTATAGGCCACCATGTTCTGCTTTCAGGTATCTTGATTTTTTATTTCCTAGCATGCACAACTGTGAGCCAACTACCTAGTCTGAGGTAGCCTATCATAGCAGCACAGAATAGAGTTAAGACATTCCAATTGCTAGAGGACCCTTCCTCCTATATCCTCAGGCCCTCTGGGAGAGTGGGCCTTCCTTGTACCATAACTTTCTGTTCGTGTGCCTGGCTATGGCCACACTCAGACCACAAGGGCTAGACACACCCCTCCACACACACATCAGAACAGTCAAGGGAGATTTTAAACATCATGTGCGTAGTGGTTACAGGTGCTGACCATTCCACTATAATTTGCACCTGCCTCTTGTCTCCAAGAAACCCATCCCTGTTTCTGAGAAAAGACATAGAACTGTTTTTTTTTAAGAACTGTATGATGCAGAAGGCTAAACTCACTGCGACATTTGGGTAAGTTGCTTAACTTCTCCAAGCCTCAGTTTCTTCATCTATTATATGGAAGTGATAACAATACTTGCTTTGTAGAATTGCTCTAAGTATTATCTAGTTCAAAACTCATTCATGTCCCAATTTTAGAGATGAGAAAATTTCAGAGAACTAATGCAGCCCAGGCCTCACTTGGCAAGTCCATGGGAAATGGACCAATGTGCATGACTAGAGGAAGCCAGTGTCATCCACTCTATTCCCAAACCTGGCTGCGCATCAGAATCACCTGGAGCACTTGTTAGAAACTCATTCAAGTACAGAGTTTATTCACTAATGTCTTGGACCAGGCCCAGGAATCTGTATGGAATCAGTTCCAAGCTGATTTGCTTTTGGGAATTCAAACCACAAAGGAGCCCTCCCTGTGGGCCATGAGTGTATACGTACACAATCTTGCTTTCCAGAAGCAGTTGCCAAGCCAGCCTGTAAGAAATGTTTACACCACTCTAGTTCAGACCCTTGCCATGACTCTACACAAATTTCAGGCCCACCCTCCTCACAAGGACCTGGAAGTTGACACGATTAAGTCCCCATGCTCCCAGTGGCTTTTCTTCTTCAGGCCTTTGCACCAGTGCTCCTTGATCTCGGGACTTTCTTCCCAGTCCCAGTGCTCCTTCAGTGGCAAAGACCTAGTGACTTCTGGCACTCGTTGCTTGTATGTTTAACTGCATTGTTTATTTGCCAGTTTCCCCCATAAAACCATAAGCTCCATAAGGATAGAAACTACATTGTTTAGGGCTATCTCAGTGGTAGCCTCAGTAATAAATGTTTGCTGGGTAAATGAATGAGAAGAATGGGCTGGTCCAGTGTGGTCCCAAAGAGCAACTGACCCTCTGGAAGGCTTCTCTCTCCTGGCCAGTGTGAGGCATCAACCCCAAGGGACTAGAAAGGGGGTTTTCCAGAGGGGGCTTTCCTTTTGAGGCTGGGGAGGTTTTAGAACTAAAAGGCCGGGCTCCACTACTAGCTTTGTGACCTCAGACAGATCGCTTAACCTTCCCTGAGCTTCAGCTTTCTTGCTTGGTGTAAGGATGAGCTGCATTCACATAAAGCACTCCTCCATTTTCTGAGCCATGTTAAGCATTCAATAAATATTAGCCGCCACCACTAGGTTTGGGTTGGCTTCCCCAGGAAGTTCTGTTCTATCTCCTTTTCCCAAAGATGTCCACGCACAGGAGGCATTGGAAGTGACAGCACTCGTCTGAACAGTTTTCTGCTGTTGTTTGGGACTGACTAGAGCAGAAGGAACAATGTGCCCTCAGGGGAAAGAAATCATATTTCTCAATACCTAATAATAACCACATTCCCTGTTTATCGAGCACATGCTGTGCACCAGGCACTAAACCCTAGTGCTTCCCTCTGCGGGGAAACCCTAGGAGGACTTGGGGGCAGACAGGGAACCAGGCTGAACCCTGGGGAGTGGAGAGGTCAATGCCCTCCTCCCACCAGGAAGGCCTAGGTCCTTACTGTGGCCACAGAGAGGTAAACCCCTTTCTCCAAGTTGGCCCATCAGCAGGAAGGGTTCAGGCAACCCCTGTGTCCCAAAGAAAGAGGGCATGCCCCAGGCCCTTTCTCTGTAGCCCCACCCCACACCAGGCAGAGGCAGCCCCTTCTCGGCACCCTACTTGGGGCGCAGGTAGCCTCCTCTGGAGAGAGCAGGTGGCTCGAGTGCAGTTCTGCGGTTTTATTTTTCCTGGGATACTCAAGGGAATGTGGGAACAGCCACAGGTGTGGTGAGGGGAAGCCCCCATTTCCCCTCCCCAGCCGCTGGGACAGGGGAGAGGCCCAGGCGCCCTGGTCCTGGGTTGGTCCAGCCACTGTGGTCCCTGGGCCCTGTGGGCAGAGGGTTGAGGGTGGAGCCCTGGGAGGGTGGGGGAGGCTCCTAGGCGGGGTTGGGGATTCTTCATAAAAAGCCACAAAGCTTGATCCCCCACGAAGCCCAGCCCCGCGGGGTTGGGGGGACGCAGAGCCCAGATGGGGGACCCGGCCCGGCCTGGCCCATGGAGGAAAATAATGGCAGAGATGGTGCCCATGGGAAGTAAGTGGGAACGAAGCGTCGGACCAGGAAGGTGGGCTTCCAGGTGAGGGGCACGGGGTGGAGAGGCACGGCCCCCAGCCCAGCCCGGGCGCCTTCGCGTGGGGTCAGGAAGGTAAAAAACCCACGAGAGTGTGACGGGCAGGATGGGCCAGGGCGTGCGGTGCCGGTGGGTCGGGCGCACGGGGCTGCCCGTGTTCACAGTGACCTCGACGCTGGGTGTACAGTACGGGTAGAAAACCGCGGGCCCTGGCCGGGCTGGGCGGGCCGGGCGGGTCACAGCCTGGTCTGGGCCTCGGGGATGTAGATCTCGATGCTGTCTGCGCTCTCGGTGGCAGAGCTGTGGCGGAAGGAGGCAGCGCGTTTGGCCGCCAGGAGCCGCTTGCGCGCTTCCTGCCGCTGCCGGTCCACGGAGTCCAGGGAGCGCTCCTTCACCGGCACGCCCCGGCCCCGCGAGGGCTTCTTTGGTATCGGCGGAGGGACCTTCTTCTCCTCCTGTCGGGAGAGCGGGAGCGAGGCGGTGAACCCCGGAGCTGGGACCACCCCCAGCATGCCGGTTCGGTTCGCGACCCCACACCCCAGCTCCCAGAGGAATGGGAATCTTGTGCCTGTGAACCGGGAGCATGGATCGCACGACCTAAATCCAAGGTCAAAACCCGTCATCTTTTATTAAAACATGATGGATTCGAGTGCCCCCTGGTGGAGCCGTTCTTAACTACTTGCATCAGCGTTCTGTTTGGAGACCGATTTCCCTCCAGTTCTGTCAGACCAGGCCAGGCTAGGGGTAGAGTTACCACCACGTCCTGGAGACTCATCACAGACAGGTCGAAAGATGAGGCATGCTCAAGGCTGTGTCCTCTGTGCCCAGGCCTGAGCTGAAGGTGACCTTCTAGAAAATCTAGCTCTATTCCTTCAAACTGCATCTGGCCAAAGGGGTTAGGGGGAGCTCTGGAAGCTTAGACAGTGACGCACATGGAGGCCAAGCCGTTCACAGTGACCAGGAAGAAGTGTGATCATTCTAGAAATGGATGGGCATCTGTTCCCTGCTGCATACGGGTCTCTTCCCCTGCACACCTCTGTCCCCAACATGTCTCTCTGTGGAAGGGCATTTTCCAGAGTGTGGCCCCTCGGCCTCAAGGAACCACCCCCCACATACACACCTTAGGCTCCAGGAGTTTCCAGCTGTTGGCCTTGAGTTGCTGTAGCTCCAGGAACTTGAGGGTCACATCCTCAATAGACAGCTGCAGGAGGTCCCAGAAACCCGCCAGGTCCTGGAAGGTTGGCACGGGGAACGCAGTGGGGTCCTGCAGCAATGGGAGACATGGGGGGGGGCACCTTATCAAGGAGGTGTGACCCTATCCAGAACCACAAAAGCCCTATCCAATCTCACCATCAAGAAGCCCAAACTAGGAAAGTGGGTGGGGCTGGAAGATGGGACAGGAAAGAGACTGGGCCCCTCACTCTCAGGCAGCACAAACACCCAGCCCCACCTCCAAGCACAGTGCTCAAAATGACCCCTGCAGGATCAAAAACCTGGTCCCCACCCCCATCCCCTGGCCATACTGGGTCACCTGCCAGGTGCATACACTCAGTTGGCTCTACTCCTGTGAGCACTCACCATGCTTTGCTGACACAGCCGGAAGAACTGCTGGACCTTCTGGGACAGGAGAAGTTGTGTGCTGCCCACAGCACTGCGGATCTTCTCCAGGACTAGAGAGAAGAAGGAAATTCAAGGAGGAGAACAAGGCATCTTCTTCCCCAGCCTCCAGAAAGTCCACCCCCATGACTTTCATTTCTTGGTTATTTGAACTGTTTATCCATCTCTCTCCTCAGCCCCTTCTCTACCCTACCCTCAAGTTTCTGACAAGCAACTCTGTCCCATCTCACCAGCACTGGATATTCAGGTGCTGATGTCCCTTCCTTCATGAGCACTTGCTACATTTACTGACCACTTACCTTCCTGTATCTCCCCCGCCTCCCAAGTTAGCACAGATGGAAATCAGCCCCAGCCTAGCCTTACAATCCTGACCAGGGCATCAGCTCAATGACCACCCATCGGCTGAATTGTGTCACTCACCAAAGCATGCCTCCCTGGCTCACCAAAAATTACTACGTAATTTCATGAATATGACCCTAGTCATAATTCCATCAACCCAGGGATTCTGCCATAAGGATGTCTTTCTCCCAAACTAGACTTGGTGGAAAAGGGCCATGCCCTCCTTCATGCCAGGGCCATGTCCACTTTGCTGAGCCTCATCACCTGCCTCCAAAAGGATCCGACTTGAACTGCCTCTCCCCTGCCTTGTGTCTGGTCTTACCACTTGTTTCAGACTAGATCCCCATACCAATCCAGAACTAAATAGTTCCCCTTGTCCCTTTGGTCCTAGGGACGTGGACTGGTAACCACTCCTAGAAGATCCAGTCCTTTTACCCAGTCAGTGTCTCCAGCCCTAGCTAGGGCCTCTGAACCGGCTCTTCCCAAGAGCTCCTGGTATGTCCTAGTAACAGTGTGGAGTCCTCAAGCTCCCATGTGGAAGGACTGGCAAAGGCAGAATCATGCCTAACCCGTGGAACCTCCTATTCCACTAAAGCCCCACCACCGGCCACCATCCCCTGAGCACACAGGGGCCCAGTACTCCATGCCCACCAACTCACTCTCCTCTGGCAGCTCATAGTCCTCCGCCTCGCGCTCCATCTGCTGGCACCAGTGCTCCAGCTTCTCCACCTCTGCCCGCAGCATCTTGATGAACCACTCGCCATCCCGTGGGCAGGGGGATGTGCGGCCTGAGTCAGGGAGGCTACGCGAACCACGCTCCATCCAGGAGTCTCGGCGGCCAGACCCAGGGCCAGGGGTGGGGGTAGGGGCAGGGCCTGGCGACCCATCGGTGGCCGGCGGCTCATACGGCAGTGGGTAGCCCTCGCGGTAGGCCCACTGGCCCTGCGTGTGGACCGTACGGAAGACTGAGTAGGTGGGGGCCCGGGGCCCGGGCTGGGGCTCAGAGGCGTGCCTCTGGAAGGAACGTCCAAACTGCAGGGCTTTATCTTCTGTGGCCACCGTGGCCAGGCCAGCCAGGCCTTCAAGCTCCAGGTCTGCCTGCACACCGGCCGTCACGCTGTTGGAGCGCTTGAACCTCGCCCGCCTGTGGAAACAGGCACTTGTCCCTTCTGCCCAGTCATTCCAGCCCTCGCCCCCACCCCAGACAAAAAGGGAAGGAATTGAGGAAAAGAACCTACAAAGGAAGGGCCTTTAATTTACACACTTGAAACAGATTAGTCATTGCAACTGAGGGTCACCTAATAACCCACCTATTATACCACCAATAGATAAGGATGAGGGTTAAAATATCTGACAAACACTGTTCTATGGCCAGGACAGATGCTGGTAGACAACAATCAAAGCCTACACTGACCAAAATATCAAAGCCACACCCTGCTGAAGCTGGACTATGGGGCAGACCAGAGGGGCCCCGGGAGGGTTCAGGGTGGGGGCAGTTCCTTATTGATGAATGTAGAAGTATTTTAGTATTCTAGCAAATGGTATGCCTGTGCTAGTTTACACTGGTTATACAATGTGTCATCAGCCTTACAGAGAGATGAGGACACTTAAGGCCCAGAAAGGCCCATGCTCATCCAGCTGCAAAGAAGCAGAGCCAAGATTTGGACTCGGAGCTGCTGGATTCCACTGTCAAACATTCTGCACCACATCGGCTGTTAGAACATCACAGCAAGAGATGCTGGGAGTGGCTGGGGATGGAATGGGCTTGCAGCTGGGAGGACTTTCCCCTAGGGACCCTGACAGCACAGCCCAGAGCCTGGCCAGACACAGTATGCCAGTGCCAGTGGAGCTGAATTAAGTTGTTGGCAGGAATGACACAGGGCCTGGAGATTTCTTGTCTTTGAATTAATAATATGCAAATCCTATGCAAAAGAGAAAGTCAACTGCCCTTGTTCATTTTTTCCCCAGAGTTCAGAGTAGGGGCTCATTTCTATGAAGATGCTATTGGCTCGCTAAGATGCACTTAAAGAAGTGAGAGCCAGAGATTACGGGGAGTGGAGCACACAGTGTTTCAAGTCCTAGAAATTCAAGGACCTCAAAAGAAAGGCCCATGGGTCCTGAATTCTCTTCACCTCTACCTCATCAGGAAAGAAAAAGGCTTGTTGGGCTAGCTCCAGGGGCCTGTCCAACTTTCCAGGAGACTCTCCCAGCTCTTACAACTTCAGCCTTCCTCACGCTGCCCAGGCGTTCTCTCCTTGCAGCCTGCCTGCTTCCCTCCAGCTGGCGGGCTGCCTGCTGGGAGCCTGTTGCCATAGAAACCAGGCCCAGAAGGATGCTGCAGGACCCAGGAAAGAGAGATGCACTCATGTGCAGTCTCCAAAGAGCCCTATGCCCCCACCCCCACCTCTGTAAGGAGAGAAAATATGTCTTCATTGCCTCCTGCATGGTCTTCACCTTGGTGTCTGCCCTGATCAGACTGGCATCATCATTTGCCTTGACTATTGGACTGGCCTCCTTTCAAACACTTCTGCATCTACTCAATATATGCAGAGGAAAAGCACTGGACCAGGAGGCAGATCTGAGCTCTAGTGCTGGCTTTGTCACTATGTGCCTTTGGGAAGTCCTCATTAGGCCAGCTAATATGTGTCCATTTAAAATGTATGATTATATATTACACGTAAGTACATACACATATCTGTATCTTAAAAACATGCATATAAAATTATAGGAATGGATCAGTAATTGTCAAGGTATTTTCTCTCTCCAAAATTATACCTTGCATGTTTTAAGATCTGGGGCCCACCAATCCTTCCCCAATCTACCCAAGACTGGAATAGTCTTCCCAAAGCTGAACTCTGCCAAGTCATTCCCCTGCTCAAAATCTTCCCATAGGTCCTCACTGCCAGCAAGACAAAGTTCAAACTTCCTGTGCCAGCATTTACTGGTAGTCTTAAACTCTGGATTCAGTCTTCATCTTCAACTTCACCTCCACCATATTCTCCTGGTCCCCCAAACAGATAATATGTGACCCTGACTCTAAGCCTTTGCACATCCTATTCCCTTGCTTGATATGGCCTTCCTTCTCCTCTCTTCCTATTCCTCACTCAAACCCCTCTTCCTCTGTGGCTCCCCTGACTGTCCACAGGACCCCTTCTCAGCTGCATACCCCCCTCAGCAGTCTTCTTGCATCCAGAGATAGTCCTATTATTTGGTTAAACTGCTATGTCTTTCTGGCGAGAGACTTGTCTGTCTACCTATACCATCAGGATGCACCCTGGCTCCCCACAAATATTTTTGCACTTTGGAGCTCCACTTAGCCTGCCACTCCTTCAGAGCTTCATCAGTTGCAAACCACGGAGGTAAAGGTAGGATTTGCCCACTAAATACACTCCTAAAAAGCCACCATCCCCACTGCTTCCTTGGACATGGATTTGTCCCTTGGCGCTACTGGGTTTGCTGCCGCTCACCTTGTCCTCTAAGTCCTAAGAGAATCATGCTTCATCTTGATGGGAGTCACAGAATGGAACAGAAGCACAAAGTGTCCCAGGCTTCATGGCTCTCAAGTCTACGTCAGCAAGCTCTCTCACTGTGTGTGCTTCAGGGAAACCCGAAGGAGCTGAGGAGCTTAAGGGATTAGTGGAAACACAGTCCTCACCAATACTCCCAGACAGTGGCCAGAGTCTCACCCAGCACAAGTGGGAGCCAGTTATCCTTGTGCAAGTGGCATTTGAAACTAGCAGGGTGGGCCAAGATCTCCCAAGAAAAGAGCAATGGATCAAAGATCCAAAGTCCTAGGGAACATGGACACTTCACAGGTAGCAGGAGACAGTGTAGACCACAGAGGACAGGCAGAGGCCAGAAAGGATGAGGAAGAAAACGAGAAGACCCTATAGGCTTAAGGGGAGAAGAAAAGTCTCAAGAAGGAACAAGCAGCCAACACAGAGAATGAAGCCACTCAAGAATGAAAGGTGTCCATTGATTTGGCAGTCCAGGAGCCACTGGTGACCAGAGAAGGAGCAGGCTTGGTGTGAAGGGGGAACAGATGCAGCCTGCACCTGGTTAGCAAGAAGTGGGGGACACCAGGCAACACAACTCCTCAAAGATCTTGCAGAGACACAAAGAAGAGCAAGGCAATGTCTGTTACAGGTGGGGTATTTTGTTTCAGATGGTTCTTGCTTGCCACATCCTGAAGGAAAAGAACCTGAAGGAGTGGCAGGATAATGGCACCCAACTGAGGATCCTGGATTATCCAGGTATATGCAGGAACAGGAAATTAGTACAACCTATAAAGAAAAATCAACTGAAGACAGAGAAGAGAGAAGTAATAGTCAAAGGAACCAAGTATAAAGGGAGTACAAAGGAACATCTTCTGAGTACTTAGTATGTGCTAAGTACAGCACTTTACATGAATAACCATGCTCAGTCCTCATGACCAATCCCATGATAAGGGTGTCAGAATCATCCCTACAGAGGAGACGTGATGCCTAGGGAGGTTAAGTGACTTCCTAAGATGAGAAAGTGATCAAATTAGCTCAGAGGCCACCTCATCAGCCACTTGGGAAGACAGATGCCCTGTCACTGACCCAGACTGGTGGAAGAAGCAGGAAAAAGATGCAAGCAAGTGTAGAGCTGACCTGGAAGTGGACTAGGATCCCACCAGATGACCCCCTTCATCACAGTGAATGGCTGCGGAGGGGATCTGCTAGAGGCTTGGGGAGGTTGCGGGGAGGAACGAGAATGAGCCATTTTAGGGGAGACAGCAGAACCAAACTGCCTGCGCTCAAAATCCAGCTCTGTGGTTTGTGCTTTGTTTCTTCCTCTATAAGTGAGAATAATAGCACCAGCTCAGGAGATAATATATGTTCAGAACTTGGGACAGCACCTGCCTGCCCATTGTGTTAGCTATTGTGGAGAAGGAGGAAAGTTGGGGGCTCTCACTGAAGAAAGGGAACCGGGCAAACACAATAGTCCAAATGCAGCTCTGAGAACCTAGCTAGGGCATTGTAGTTATTAATTATTGTGATTGCTGTTGATCATTTCCATCTGTTCTCCCACAGCACTCTGAACAAAACCTCTTTTATCCTCTATATCACATTGTATTGTGGTGAGTTATTTGCATATCTGTCTCACTCACTAAATGGGGCAGTTCCTCAAACATAAATGTGGGCTAGGTGGCTGATTGGTTGGTTGGCTGGAAGGAAGCATGGTAGAGACCACTAATTATCCCTCAACATCCATTCTCTCTTTCTTCCTTAGTAACAGAATCCCATAATTTTAAGCTGGACACGTGGCCACTTTGGACAAAGATTCTTTCCCCAATCTCTCTTACAAATAGGTATAGCCATGTGGCTAAGTTCCAGCCCACAGCAGAAGTGGTAAGTATGACTTCTAGAAAGTGCTCATGAAAAGAATGTGTCGGGTTGGGATTGGGTCTCAGTGGGTACAGTGCTTGTCTGACATACACAAGACCCTCAGTGTGACTTCTAGTACCTAAAACAAAGTATTATTGAAAGGAAGAATGTGCCCTACTTTGTCCCTTCCTCCTTCCTAATAACCAGAACAAAGACATGAGGGCTGGACCTCAAGTATCCATTTTAGAACATGATATTGCAGACAAGGTCAAAGGTAGAGAAGTAATAAGATAGAAAGACCCTGGGTCCTGATACTGTAGAACTTCTACCAGACCTCTGGACTTCTAAGTAAGACAGAAATAAACTTCAGTCATGTTTAACTCACTGTCGTTTGGGGGTTTTCTGTAGCTCACAGCCAACTCTAATCCTAACTATAACAGATGAATTTTCAGGGCAGTAAAGTACAGGGCCTGTGTCCCTATTTCATTCTGGATTTGGCAGTAGCTGCTATGCACTTCACCAACAGCTGTAAACACAGGATAGCAACCAGCTTCCATTGTGAATTATCACTAACACATAACAATGCATTCATAATATTTTCTTCCAAGCCTTTTAACTAGGCTGCAGAGGACTCCTCCCCTCCAGTCCTGCCAAGTGACAAGGACTGCATTCCTGGTGATTGTGCAGTCCTTATCCTGGTTATTTTGGGGAGAAGTTCCTTTGGTGACTCTCTTGGGGGTAACATTAAAGCCTCTGGGAAGACACTGGATTGTCCCTAGAGACAGAGTGGCCAAGAAATGCTCAGTATCTACAAATTGTCAAGAGGTTTTGCCAGGAGTGTCGGCAGCAGGCTGGCAGGGGTGGGAGGAGGAGTGGGCAGTGACATTTGAGCCAGGCACAGCAATGCATCCATTGATGTCAAAGTTCCTCTCTATGAGAGTACCTAAGACAATGCGGCAGGGGGTCCTGAGAACATCACCCCAGCCCAGGACTGTGACAGTGAGAGAAGTGGGGTGTTGGGTGCAGATTCAGGAGTCCTGAGCATCAGTTAGTAGCCACCCTGGAGCCAGAGGCAGAGGAGCAAAGGCCGTGGCTGTACCCAGGGCTTGTGCTCAGTCAGCTAGTACAGCATTGTAGGGCTGGTGTTAGGACACAGTTTCAGAAAATGGAAGATTCCTGCCCACAGCTCAAAGGGCTCCTTCTCTAGGCACGTGCCCTTCCCAAGGTCCTAAAGCCCAAATGGCCATAATGCTAAGGAAGGGGTAGAGAGGCTCCCTAGTTTCCCAGGTATCCCTGGGTGTACACAAGTGGTATAAATAGGGTTGTCAGAAAAGTACAGGGCTCCGGCCCGAGCGGCACAGGCACGGATCAGGACTAAACATGGACTGCCTTCCGGGGTCCTGACTGGGACCTTGGAGGAGAACGAGAGGGGCTCCTCGCGGGGCCCCCGCCCGGCCCGAGCGGCACAGGCACGGATCAGGACTAAACATGGACTGCCTTCCGGGGTCCTGACTGGGACCTTGGAGGAGAACGAGAGGGGCT
>RJWM01017903.1:27500-42093 GCA_004363535.1 Dasyprocta punctata | reverse complement strand
CTTCTATCTTCCGGTTTTGTAAACCTGCAATGTTGTGTATTTACTCTAGTTGTTTGCTTGTCTCTTTTGCTTGTTGTTTTTACTATATATGTCGTTTTTTTGTTGTTGTTGTTGTAGTTTTTGTTTGTTTTGTTTTTCTTCGCTCAAATAAAATTTAAAAAAAAAAAACCTAACTATTCCTTGAATGCCAGGCACAAAAGAAAAACTAATACTAATAAACTGAGTGTAGAATAATGGCCAGCAAGTCATTCTACTGTAACAAAAAAGGAAATTATGGACACAATGTGATTAACCAAACTTGAAAACATACAAGGATGCAAACCCCATTAATATCATGTCAAAAGCCATCTGGTATTTCAAAGTCACCTCAAAGCTGGAGATTAGTATAGCAAATTTAAACTTCCATAAACTAACACCTGGTAGATGTTCTTCATACATTTCAAAAGGAAACCTAAAAATGAAATTTTGAGCCAGTGAATAAAATTGTACAGTGAAAATGCAGAATTTGATACGTAAGGGCACTAAATTATTGATAATCAATAATTCTGTGTCTCTAAAATTCAAAGTAACATTATAACCTATTACTGGCTTTGAAATGGCACACAAAAACATTCCATTGTCACATTCATTTCTGGAGGATTTAACATTTTTAAGTATCTTTATTTGTCCAAAGCAAATGTCACAGAACTTTGAACAATTACAGATGTCTGTTTTTTTTTTTTTTTTGTGGCACCGGGGATCAAACTCACAGCTTTACATCTGCCAGACAGGGGCTTACGCCACTGAGCCAAACTCCCAGCCCTAGTGTTTTGAGGCAGGGTCGCACTATGTAGCTCAGGCCAGTCTTGCGCTCGCATTGTAGCCCAAGCAGGTCTCAAACTCACAACGCTCCTCCTACCTCAAACTCCAGAGTGCTGGGATTAAAGGCGTGCGCCACCAGGCCCAGCTGCACTTACAGATCATAAATAACCATTAAATAAATACTGAACCGTAAATGAATGTCTTAAATAGTGGCATAGTAACTTAAACTAAAATCTTTGCGGTAGTGAAATGCACAGTTTTCATTGTATTTGTACTTTATATTGAAAAATAGTATGGTAAAGTTACTCATTTTTACTTACAAATTATTACAAAGAAAATGATTTTAAACCAGCATGGTGGCACACGCCTTTAATCCCAGCACTCGGGAGGCTGAGGTTGAGAGGAGCATTGTGAGTTCAAGGCCAGCTTGGGCTACAACGTGAGCACAATGCCGACCTGAGCTACATAGTACGACCCTGCCTCAAAAAACTAGGGTCAGGAATTTGGCTCAGTAGCTTAAGTGCCTGTCTGGAAGAAAGAAAATGATTTTAGAGACAAATGCCAACCGAACAACCAAATAAGAGGAAGTGGAAATTAAGAACCTAAACTTTATCACAGAAAAGGGAAATACGACAGAAAAAAACTAATATGCTTTGTGTGGAGACATCATTCAGACATGCCGTTAAAACAACAACAGCAAAAGACTATAGAAAGGATGCCAAGTTGTTCCCTGAAATTCTTGTGAAAATAGAATCAGGAATTCACAGTGCTAAAAGAGTGCCATATGAGATAGTAATCTGTAACGTCTCTGCAATAAAAACAGCAAGGTTCACCTCCATGACCTAAAATACCACCTTTAACAACCATATATATGATATATATGCTAATATGGTATGAGATATCTGATGTATGCTATCATGTTATACATATCATAACAGATATACATATAGATACCGATATAGATATAGATATTTACCTAGAGACAAGGAATTTTCTTTAGTTGGTTAACTCAAGGTGAAGTGGCAGAATCCCAAAAAATCCATGACTGATCTTTCATAAAGAATTTCCAAGTGTTTCTTTCTAAAGAGCTAGAATTATTTTCTCTGAGGGTGCACTTCTTTAATTTTACCTAATACAACCTTTCTATATCTCTCAAAGAAAAAAAAAGTTTTTAATATTTCTACAACTGTCAATCAATAATTTGCTTACCTCTGAGTATAATAACAATCATGTCTGAAATTCAAAAGATTTGTGTGTAAAAAAGCAAATGTAGTCCCTACTTGGATAGGTAGTGTAGAGAAACTGAAATGACACATAGAAAACTCTAAATATCATTGGAAGGTACAGAAAACTTGCATTTTATTTGCACAGTAAAGAAGCAACATAATCAAAGAGTTATGCTTCAACAAATGTAATCCATCAACACAGTCAAGTAGAAACAATTTAAAATATTAAAGTCATATTAGAGCCAGGCGTGGTGGCGCACGCCTTTAATCCCAGCACTTGGGAGGCTAAGGAGCGTTGTGAGTTCGAGGCCGGCATGGGCTACAATGCGAGCACAAGGCCGGCCTGAGCTACATAGTGCGACACTGCCTCAAAAAACTAGGGCCGGGAGTTTGCTCAGTGACTTAAGTGCCTGTCTGACAGGTGTGAGGTTGTGAGTTCAATCCCTGGTGCCACAAAAAAAAAAAAAAAAAGTCATATTATGAGAGGCTTGAAATAATGAACAGGATTCATTTTACATGCAGCAACAGGAAACAAAGGATAGCGGTTCAACACAGTACAGACTGGTAGGTGTCTCGTCTCCACGTCTGCTCCCTGTGTGATTTTACACAACTCATGATCTGTTCTGTAAAAAGTGTTAGTAATAATGGAAAACCAGTGGCATTAAACAACAATTTGATTAGTACTGGAAAAAGTAAAAGAAAACTTTTCCTTACTGCATACTGGGGAACAAGATATGATAGAGAAGCCAGCAACACGAAGTAGTAGGATAAACTCCAAACACTGATTGTTACAGATTAAAAACTGGTGGTCAACTTAGCACCAGTTGAATTAAATCGGCATGGTGCTGAGTGTAGATGGCCCACCTGAGGGAAACTGCCAGCATAAATAGAGACATGGAGAAGACCAGCGAGGAGTGTGGTTTATCCTAAATGTTGCTGTTTCAAGCCGTTGATTCTCCTGGAAGAGCTTGTCATGCTGGCTTCCCCAATATGGATTTGGCCATTATCATCGGAGGAGCTTGAGACCTTGTTGCTGATGATGGTTGCAGTTAACTTTGGGGGAGCTCTGCTCCTTACATTGAGCATCGCTTCCTGGATCTGGAGGGGAAGAAGTGTGCTGGAGAAGCTTGTTACGCTGGGCTTCCTGACCTGTGCTTAACTATTCTCATCATAGGAGGAGCTCGAGACCTCATTGCCAATGAGGATGGCTGTGGTACTTTCCAAGGGAGCTCTGGTCCTTATTTTGAGCATGACTTCTCGGGTCCAGTGGCACAGCTCCTTCACCACACTGGCATAGACTTTCTAGCTTCCACCACTGACCTGTGGCCTTCCCAGTGTAGATCTGTAAAATAGACTGGCGTGAGTCCTTATTATGGGCTCTTAGATTTCCAGCTGGACTTATGGGAGGCATTGTCATGGGCTCTGGGCCTTTAGCTGGACTCATGCAGGACACTGCTGTGGGATCCAGCCCCTTAGCTGAATATCCTGGGTCTTTAGTGTTGTGGACAGATTTTCCTGCACTTTCTTGTGTTTAACTCTGGGTGACCATCATAAGACAGCAGTATAAATTCTGTGTCCTGTACACAGTTGTTCTCCCTGTAACCCCGACTATAACACTGATGATTCTGAAGAACAGGAAACAGGTGATTGCATGTCTGTGCATATTAAAGCTTCATGAGAAAAATTTGGAGCAATCTAAAACCAAAACTAACGTGGATAATAACACTTTACTTTTAAAAGTAAAGTCATACACCCTAGCATAGCAGTGTCTAAAAATATAGAATTAGTAGAAGAATTCTGATTTCTTTTTTCGGTACTGGGAATGAAACTCATGACCTTGTGCATGCCAAGCAGGTGCTTATGCCACTGAGCTATATCCCTGGCCCACATCCTGATTTTTATAATCCATGTATTAAAAATATAATTTTATTATACACTTAGCTATGGTCTCTTGTTTCTTTAACTTTACAATATGAACAAGATTTTCGAAATACAATACAGAACAAAGTAATTGCATAATATGATGTTCTGATTGTTTATGATGACCTTTTGTATATTTAACAAGAGATACATATTTTACAAATTCATGACATTAAGTGAAAAACACAGAAAAAGTACTATAGGAGCCACTGATATGTTGATATAAAACAAAACCACAATGTTTCACCAAAACTAAGCAAGAATTTATGTAATCAGATCATATTGTTATTCAAAAGAATGCAAAAACTCAAATTTTAAAAAATTACATCCTAATACATTGAGCTGAGAAAAGTACTTGTTTCTTGCTTTTTTCCCGCTTCTGTGTTTGCAAAATATTATCAGCAACATAAACAATGCACCAGACACTGTGATAGAAGGGGAAATCATACCGATTATTCTTCAACAAATTGAGCTACTTAATACCTTACTAAGAATATTCCACTTAATCCTTCAAAACAGGGCAAATAAACAAAAGTTGGGATCTCTTCAAATTAATACCAAGCAGTGAAAAGTTAAAAAGAGTATAATTTGCAAATGTAGCTTCAGTATTCCAACTAGAAGCATTCAGACATAAGAGAAATTCTACGTGAACTATCTGCGTAAAGTGCAGAAGGTAACCATGGGGATGTCTAGCGCAGGATGTTTTTCCATCATTCAGTTACTAAAAATTTTTCCTATGCTATTTTAAAGATACATTAACAAATCATAATTTTGAAGTTTTATACAAAATTAAGGATCTCTAACTTTCTGACAGGATACAGATAGTGCAAGTTCAAGCACCCACTGCAAAAACATGAAAAGATGAGATTATGAAAATCTTGCTCTTAGAGATAACAACAAAACCTCAATGATAAGATGAACTAGATCAAAGAGTCCCGCCTAGTGAAGCTGATGACATGTGGTCATTTTCTCCCTTGGTCACTTGACAACTTCAGGTTAGTAATACACATACTTTGCCTGGGACATGAAGTTTTACTAGGAAAAGAGAAAACCAGGAGAAAAATGGCCCTCACATTAAACTGATATGACAGACTAGAAGCTAAGGAAAAAATAGATGTCTGACCAATCTTCTCAGGATACTGGACTAGGCAAAGTGCAGAGTGGGAGGAATAAGACAGAACAGTTTTCTGTGGCCTAACAACACACAGGATACAAAGTATTCCTAGTCAGAAGGAATCTCCACAGTATGCCTCCCAAGAGATCTGAATAACGTGGAAGATATACAAGGTATAAACCTAAAATATCAAGCTCCAATCTTTTACAGGACACAAACAGGCCTCCTGCAGTCTTTCAAAATGGAGAGAAAGAGGTCATAAAAAGAAAATTTAACAATTCTCCATCTCAACAGATATAATTCTAACGACATTATGTATGTTATGTTTAATAACTAATTTTTATAGCATTTCAATTAACTACATATTACTAGTAATTATAATGTAAACCTTTCTAGGCATTTTTGACCCCTAAACTGGTACAGTCAAAGATACTTCTATGTTGTGAGCGTATGGTAATCACTTGGAATTCATGAGGAATTGGTTCCAGGGACCCCCACAGATACCAAAACATGCAGATGCTCTGGTTTCTTATATACAATGGCATGGTATCTGCATATCACCCACTGACATCCTCCTCTATACATTAAATCATCTCTAGATTACTCATAATACCTAGCACAATTCAAATGCAAGGGCAATGGTTAGTATTCTGTATTATTTAGGGAATAATAACATATACAAAAATGCCTGCATATGTTCAGGACAGATGGAGTCGAGTTTTGTAATGCTTTGGTTTAGTTTAATCTTTTCCATGCACTGTGGTTGCATCCATGGATGTAACATCTACAAACGCAGAGGGCTCACTGTATATTGTCAACTAGAAATGGTGGGATGATTATTAGCATATTTTCACATACTAGTACTGTAAAATTAAAATGTGGGGAAAGCAAAAGAGATATAAGAATGTAAGAAGAAAAAGAAGTACAACAATTCAAACAGTTAAAGAAGATCGTGTTTCTGTACTTTTAAATGAGTGATAGTAGATATCAAACCATGACAGTCATATTCTACTCAACACATTTTTAAGTGATACAAAATTATTTCTCAATATCAATTTTTACACTAAAAATTACATTCTATCTAAGTATTTATACTTAAAGTAAAATGTTTGGCTGTCAGCTTATAAATATAAGGGGATACAGAATTTTGAAAAATTATTGCATTGGGAACTCTCTTATACTACAATGTAGCTACTATGCTTCCTAAAACTGTCACCTGCCCTGTACAAATATTTCCATGGACATCTCTGCCACTAGGAAGAGAAGTTCCTCACCATAGCACTGAGGGTACCCTGTGCTCTGATTGCTGTTTGTGTTTGTTTAAAGTACTAGTCTCTGTGCATATGTTACAGCAACCATGACTTCACTTCAGTAAATCAAAGCTACCACATTTGAATTTTATTTCACAATCTCTGCACTTTCTATTTCCTCT
Organism: Dasyprocta punctata; assembly: GCA_004363535.1. NCBI lineage: Eukaryota > Metazoa > Chordata > Mammalia > Rodentia > Dasyproctidae > Dasyprocta > Dasyprocta punctata. Next base: position 35,600 of record RJWM01017903.1, on the reverse strand, counting down.
GCATGGAAGATCCTTTGTTACAGGCTTTTTTTTTTTTTAAATCAAGTTTCTACTTAAAATGTGTCAAGATACATAGGGTTTCTCGGTATTATTTCTAACAACTGCATAAGAGTCTACAAATATTACAGTTTTTAAAAATTCCTTTGAAGTTGCCTCCCTGAACAGTCAATCTATAATTACTAGTCATTTTTCCAGCTGCACGTTCCTGTTCCATAGTACAATATTACTAGCTCTGTAGCTTCCATTGCTTTGCAAAGTTGCGATGTGCTTATTTATGTTCTGACTGCCATGTAAGAATGTAAGCTCCATGGATAGAATATGTGTATTACTCACTTCTATGGTTTGGACAAGTGTCCTCCAAAAGATACTTTATTGTGTTGTCATTAAGGGTTTGGCCTTAAATTTGGAACTATTGGGAGATAGTGGAACCTTTAGAGGTGGTGGAAATTGGGGAAGATCCTTACATCACAAAGGGATTTGATGGGGACTGTGGAACCCTGATCCCTTTTTTTTTCTCTTTTGCTTCATGGATAATGAGGTGAGCAATTTGTTCTACCAGGTGATTCTCTCACCATGGTTGTCTAACATGCCCATCAAAGGCCCAAATCAATGAGTCCATTCTATTCTTGAATTTCCAAAACTGAATCAAAATAAATCTTATCTCAGGTTCTTCATTATTGTGATAGAAAGCTAACTAACATGAATACCACCCTGGTACTAGAATTGAAAACTAGGGCAAGACTCAGAAATATGGAGCTAAATTAATAATATGCTTGAAGTTAAGCCAATTCAGTTACCTGACACAGCCTAGACATAAAACACTCCACTCTGCCATCTGTACACTTAATCCCATTTACTCCTTATGAGTATTTTCTAAGAATTTTTATTTTCCATATATTTAGCAGAGTAAATTGAGACAGGTTAAGAAACTTCAGTATATCAGTTCATAAAATGGCAGTGTTAGAAAGTGTCATAATCTGGTGCTATAGTTTTATCTATTATGAAGTGGTACTTCATGTCCTTTATTTTTGTTTACTAATTTGATCATTATAAGAGATGACATTTTATCACAACAGCTTTACAGATAAAGGAACTAAGAACATCATGAGATTTGTCCAAGGAAACAAAGCAACAATGGACATAACAAGGAATTCAGATTTCCTTCAACAATCCCCCTATACACAGACCAAAACAGAGTTTTAAAATAACTGACACAAGACCACACAACTGGATACAGAAAAGACTGAATTAAATCTATGTTGATCAGTTACTGATGAGATGAACTTTCCAACACAGCACATTGCACCACTGCCAAAAGCTTAGGAGTTTACAATTGTCACAACTTTCTGAGATATGATAAAGATTTGGGTTAAGGACATTAGCCATGGTAATGACAACTTCAGTAGACCAAAGAAAGGGATATAGTCTAATTGGGATAAACATGCCTATAGTTACAACACATCAAGATTCTGTTATTGCTCCAAAGGAGTGCAGAAATCATAAATGGATACATATATTCTTTGAGCTTCACAAAGAATAATCCTACTTCATAATATTTAGTGTTATTTAAAGTACATGCCCATGTCCTAGTACATATCAGTAAGTCATTAAAAAATCAGGATAAAAATTTTAAATAGTTCAAAAACATTTATGTCCTTAGGAAATAGTGCATTAAGAACAGGAAAATCTTTGTCATGTATATATACATAATATCTTCCAGCAAACGAGAAACAAAAAAGATGTCAAGTAGGAGTACCATGATTTTCTTACCAGAACAACACTATATTAGTCACTTTCCAATCACTGGGACAGAATACTTGACACCCACATTATAAAGGAGGACAGATTTTTTAGGTTCATGGTTTTTGGAGGATTCAGCCCACAATCTGTTGGCTCCAGGTATCATGCAAAGGCATCACAACGGAGTGCTGCTCAACCTATGACAAGAATACACCCCTCTAGATCAAGAGATGGAGGGAAGAGAAAAGCTGTGAAGGGAAATGGGATGAAAAAAGAATTCAGATATGTTACATATATTTTCCAATGCCCCACGATGAATGTTATCATTGTATACTGCAAACGTGTACAAATAAAAATAAAAATTAAAGGACAGAAACAGAAAGAAAGAAAGAAAGAAAGAAAGAAAGAAAGAAAGAAAGAAAGAAAGAAAGAAAGAAGAAAAGAAAAGAAAAGAAAGAAAAATACACCCTTCTGGTCACAATCTCAGTGACCTGACTCTACCAGGCCCTACCTCCTGCCAGCACATGTAGCTACCAAACTCATCAATGGATTAAGCCACTTATGAGGATAGCACACCCACAATCCAAGCACCTTCCAAACACACTCACTTGGAGGACATTTTAGACTCATTCTATCAACCATGCCACCTTGATTTGCTTGCATCATGCTCAGAGTTAAAATAATGAACATTTAACAATTTAAAACTGGTAGGTTCCAGGTAAAAACAAAGATAAAATTTACATTGGCTCTTCTTCATCTCTACCTCTGGTGGTAAAAACAACATATAATGAAGCATCTTAATTCCCACCTAACTGCTCAGACATGAGCAGCAAAATGTTGCTTGGGCAACAGACAGCAGGTCTCTATTTCAAAGTATCACAAATTTTAGTGGCAATTTTTTTACATTTCTCCTCCTCTTATTACAAGAAATAAAATGTGGGCAAAACAGAAGATAATTATGGTAGCAAAAATCATCTACAACACCAGATTTAACAGTATGCTTATGTTACAGTGTGTTTCTAAACAATTTTCATTGGAAGTGTAAGTAGGTATTTATCTCTATCAGTACACCTATAAGTAGGAAAGTATAAATCAGACATTATGACAGTTCAAGTGGAAAATTTAGAAGCAAAAAACAAAGGCTTTCAACAATATATGATAAATTCAATTATTTATCCAGGCTTAACTCTAATTTTTATAATTAAATCGAATCAGATTTTTTTAAATGGCAAAAGATAATGAAAGACAAGACCATTTTCATTACAGAAAGTTTAATCTAAGATCCTAAGTGAAAAGAAAAAAGGAGAACCTTCATCATGTTGGTGACTGTGTTCCAGCAGTCTTTTCATCATACAAAAATGTACCTCCTATAAAATAATAGAGCCTCAACATGGGGAAAAGAGGTTAGTTTTTAAAGTAAATTGTTGTTACAAGGTAACTTTTAATTTGCGTATGTAATGTAAATTGCTATGGTGAACGCATGTCAGGTCACAGGAACAACGGTAGCTGAATTCAGATGTGACCCAGCAGTCCAGGTGTTCAGGAAAAGTGCTGTTAACAGTGAGGATTGATGATCTAATCAAACTGTCACAGCCAGATCCTAGGCAGGGTGGTTGGAGGGAGGTGGAGGAGGATAATATTCAGAAAGAAAGCACATGCTTAGTGTTACTTTAAATTGATGCTGACATTTTCAATTGTGAAAAGAAATTTTTTCCTAAGTAATATAGGAAACAACTCAGCTAACCTTCCGGAGGATATCAGATAATCACAGTAGGTTGTTGCGCAAAAGCTAAGTTCTCAGAAATGTGGACATATACAAAATACAAATAATCAGACATTTTAAAGATTTACTGTAATAATCAACATTTTAATTACTTTGTTTTTTTACATATACAGTATCACTGAGATGAATATTCTCTCCATGTACAAACAAAGCAATATTTTTAGCCTACTATTTGCATCTGGTGATAAAAATTCCCACAAGAATACAAATAACCAAGAGTCACGTGCTGATTTATCTAAAACTTCTAGAGTCACGTGCTAATTAGAGTAATTGATATGTTCTTTCCTGATATTGCCATGAACTTGTCACATGACATGTATATAAAAACTGCCACTGGATACTCAGTTTTTTAAAAATGGCCAGCCCTGAAATATTAAGAGGTGTCTTTTCTGTTTTGTTTTGCTTGGTGTTGGGAACTGAACCTAGAGCCTCTCACCTGCTAAGCACTCTCTCTACCCCTAAGCACCACCCCAGGCACAAGAAGCTTTTTTGGTTTGTTTGTTTTAATTCACTGGTTACGAAAAATGTATAAAACACATTACTTGATTTTTAAGGTAACATCTCCTCCCAGAAAATTACTATGCTGTTCTGTGTGTGATAATTTAGAAGTAATTCAAGTGTGCAAAGACATATTCTTATATAAAAGATTTTTCTTTTGGATTATGAAAAATATCCAGCTTCAACTGAAATAAGTTCTAAGCCAAGATTCCCATTGCAGGTTACATCAGTTATTAAATGTGCTCACAAAGACTTTGGATTGGAGGCACCTGACACATTCCTGATAGTCTGTATTCTTGGCAACACCATCAGCTTTCTATATGCAACCTTTACTCTGCAGCCAAGGACAATCAAGTTTGTTAAATTGCTTCATGTTTTCAATCCACATTATTATAAAGCATTCTCATGAAAATTTTTCGCTCTGTCATTCTTGACCTTTTTGAAACCATGCCCCAGTAAGTATTAATATTGATAAAAACCACATTATCTCTGTCATTCACAGTGGCCACACATACACCAAGGTAACACAACACAGTTTTCCTGGTCCTTATGACATAAATATGACAAAAGTAGAAAAAAAAACTTCCTTTTTCATGTGGAAGCAGAATAAGTTTATACATTTTCTGGTAAGACTGTCTGAATCCTTAAAACTAATAAAATAATGAAATCTAATGAGATATAAAGGAAACCACATATATTTGGCAATTCAGGAAATCAAATTACTAACATGTATAAGTAATATGTATAAAATACTTTTCTCCCAAAATTAAACACTGAATGATCAATAATACAAAATTAATTTTGACATTTTCAGTTCATTATAAAGAAAAATACCATAGACAGTCTTGATGCCTGCTTATTAGCAAACTTTCTTTTTCAGGAAGTGAAAATTGGCCAGGTCTCAACATCTAAGTCTCAACATGGGCCACAAACTGAATGAAGAAGTGTATTCATATTAGGGGAGATACTGCCAATAAGACAAAAAACTTACACCACCACAAAGCTGGTTAAAGGGACTTCCACAAGAGCAAAGCACAGGGAAGGCAGATTTCTACCAGATCAAATCAGTTCAGGATTGGATAAAGTATCTGAATTCTAGGCAGCTGTATAGCTTCCCTTTGATTTTGACAGGTGAAAAAAGTGGCTAAGAGTGTCGTAAAGATGGACCTAGTCCTCAGTAGCTGTAGTGTCAGAAAACACCAGGAAAAGTCGCAAACTAATTTTTTTTCAAAAGGAAACATATTACCATAACAATTATAAATGTGTAATTTTTGAATTTTGCATGGCCTGAGATACTTTAGCATTCCTACACTGATAAATTAAAAAAATTCCTCCTATTGGTTGACTGAATGCTACATTTGTGACAGTTCATTACGTACTGGGTTATTATTGACCTTTACTTGACAATTTATTACAAATTCAATTATTGAAGTTTTCCTGAAACATCAATTCAATGAAACATGTATACATTAAAGCTAACAGACATAAAAACATGTGATCTAAAGTAACACATTTAGTATTTTTTCTTCCACAGAATAATCACCATTTGATATTTCAAACACAAGAATACACCATAAAATTTTCTATCCAAGTATTATTAGCAACAAGAAAAGAATAGTTAACAGAAAAGTATTAGAATGGACTTGAATCAAAGCAAATTCAAGATTTCTTTAAAACTGTTGTAAAATCATATATTGCTGACAGAAACACGAAATGGAAGACCAATCTAAGGAAAAAACATATTACCATCTTAATCAAAATAGTGCAGATGTAGAGTTTATATTAGGGAAATAACTTGGAAAAGATTTACATAGCATTGTTTACTTGATAAAAATTGAGAAATGGGTTAAATGTCCACTAACTCATGACATCAGAATACACATAAACAACATACTGTAAGGGCATTAAAGTTATATTCATCTGTATTTATAAAATTACACAGAATAAAGTCCATAACATGAACTAAACAAAGTAAGCAGCAAAATACCATGTATAAATTTATACTGCAGTTTTATGTACTTAAGAATTAACAGGTATTTCCACTGTAGGACTAATATTACAAAAATGTAAAAGCGACTGTTAGTGATGAAACTTGTGATTCTATTTACCTTATTATCTGCACTATGTAGGTTGATTACATTTTTAACAAGCAAAATAAAATATTTTACTTTTTAAGAAGATTCTGACATGAAACATAAAGGGAAACAAAGTAACTATATTAGTTTTAGGGAAGAGTAATTTCCTCTAGCAATATCATGTGATATATGACTTTGAGGCCCTTTGTACTTCTAAGATTTTTGGAATGCTCATTGTCCATACATGTAATTCACACTCTCCTGTCATTTCCACAATGAGCCGCATAAATTAAGAGGTAATTGAAAAAGGTTATAGGTGTTCACTGCTGTTATAGGAGACTCCTCCATGTGGAATGCACATGGTACTGCTGGGTTTCTGTCTACTGTACTCCATCTCCGGAATAAATGCAACTGAACCAGGAGAGTTACATGCGCATCTGCTGTGTGTTATGAAAGTTGGGTTAAATAACTAGATTTCATCTTAATTACAGGATGTTTAAGTCTATATTTATCATACATTCAAATTGCCTTTCAGTTTCACAATATGGTTAAATATACTCAGAAAACAAAATATTTAATAATTCAGAGCTCTAACAAACAATGAGAACATTCTATTTCATCCAAAGTTTCAATGATAACGTTACATTGCTTTTTAATTGTTCACATGTATGATATTCTAAATTATTTATAATTAAATTGAATCTGATAAAATGATCAAACAGTAAATTGAAAATAAAATATTAAAAAATTAAGATTTATGAATCAATTTGATTACAATTTATAAAATAAGTATTATACAACTTTGACCTAAGAATAAAATAACCTAAATGTTTTATACTTTTTAGTTCTGTGATGATTTACCATGCTCAAGACAAAAATAATAAAAAAGTGATGATCATGATAAACATTTATATAGCACAAAATATTATTTCATAGTTGAATAGGACTTATAGAATATCATCAAAAAGTACAGATGTTTTATTTTCTAACTTGTTTAATAACAAATCAAAGGAAAGCAAAATTTAACAAAATACTAAGTAAGAAAACTTTCAATCTTCATGAAGCCTTTCTTGAAAAATGAATATATTACAAATAAAAAACTAATCTGGTATGATGAGTTTGATGATCAACAAGTTATGTCTGAGATACAAATAAGGATTCTAATTATTTTATTCCTAAAGTAACGAACTGATGTCCTATGTAAATGTTTTCATATTAGTGATAAAATACCGACAAATGAAGTTACCTGAAAAAAAAAAAAAACATGAAATATTTTATAAGAGAGTGCTCTATCCAGGCATTAAATTACATTGCTGACTAACTATTTCAGTATACAAGATAGAAGGAAAACAGCAAATGATAAAGACTAGCTTTAGACTTTTCCTCATTACCAAAACAAACAAACAAACCAACAAAAAACATGTGTATTTAACTCAAGTGTAACACACTCTTGCAAGCCCAGATACTCAGAAGGCTGAAGCAGGAGGATCATAAGGTAAGTCAGCAAGGAAGACACTTGTGTCAAAATAAAGTAACACAAATAATAGAAAGGCAAGGAGATGCAGTTGAGTGTTTCCTGGTTTTAATCCTCAGAACCTAAAAACCAATTCAAACCAAAAAATACACATATACACCCATCACTCTTTCTGTAACTCTCTTATACCTAAACAGAATTTAAATGATAAAAAAAAAAAAATTTAAGACGGTAAGGACAATAGGAATTGTACAAGGCAAAGGTTAAAAGTTCATTTCTATTAAGCAAAACTACAAGAAACTAAGCACAGAAAGGCAAAGATCTCAAAACTGGATAAGATTAGGGGGAGGGATTTGACTAAAGATTTGTTTATTGGGAAAATCTGAGAATAAAAATAATATGAGAATAAAGACAATCATATCTGAATTATAAGAGTAACAGAATGCAATCTAATCGGCATACTCAAAAACAGAGGAATACACTAAATTAGCACAAGAATAACAAAACTACAATAGAGAGATGTGATGTAG
>RJWM01017903.1:0-22500 GCA_004363535.1 Dasyprocta punctata | reverse complement strand
AAACAAAAAGAACTAAATATGGCTATATTTTAAAAGGGCCAGGGATATAGCTCAGCGAAACAAGCACCTGCTGGGCAAGCACAAGGCCCTGAGTTCAACTGCTGGTACAAAAAACCAATAAATAAATAAATAAATAAATAAATGCTTCCCTAGAATGGCAAGGCAATATTGATGATAGATTTAAAATACATCACAAATAAGTATATGCATTTGGATTCAAATAAAATATGCTGCATGTGCATGTTTGTTTTGTAACCAGCCCCATAATCTAAAATGCAGTCACACATTTTTATACTAAATGGAAAATACTACACCTGTGTTTATCAGTAAGTTTTTTTATGACGTTTGTCTAATATCCTCAAGAAGAGACTTGATCAATAGTCTACATCCTAAAAATGCTCATAGTAATGATGGCATCCCTGAAAGAAAAACAAATCTATAACTTTTCTAAGTTACATCATCATAAAAAGTTTCTCAATAATATGATGCAGACTAAAAAGCATTTCTTGTCAATTAATATAAACATACTCAGTTTCTATTTTCTTTGCGTATTCTTTTCCATCATAAGCATCTTAAAGAGTAAAGGATTTATGTTTCATGAATACATTAAGTTGTACATAACTTATCACCAATTACTAAGATTAAAAGTGTAGAAAAGTAATTAAGCATTATATATGCAACTTTACCAAAAGCTCTCATGAAAGTACACAGCTCTTTCTGTGAAAACATAGTGCTTGTTTTTGCCAAAGAAAAAAGGAACTATATTATAAAATATATAGATAAAGACCATTTTCAAATTACCCAATGTTTGATTTAAGGAAATCCATTCTAAAACTGTTCTCACATTAATGAAATATGAGTTCCTTTAAAGTCTAACATTATATGGTTCTATATTATTCTGCAACAAGCTATATAGTATTGGGGCAAACTAAGTATATAGTAAGCCTGGGCTGGGGATTTAGCTCAGTGGCCTAAGCGCCTGCCTGGCAGGCATGAGGTTGTGAGTTCGATCCCCAGTACAAAAAAAAAAAGTATAGTAAGACGCATGTATTGAGACGTTTCAAAAGTTCAAACTTTCCTAAAAAATACACTTTTTTTGAAAAAATGTGCAAAATACTTCTGATAAAATTAAATGATCCTTTTAGATCTCTAGTAATTCTATATAGTCTAAGTTATTAATAAAGCTATGAAGTATGTGAGTAAAGAAAAACAAAAGCACACTAATCTACACCAGTATGTCCGTAGTACAGTAAATCACTCTGTAACCAAAACAGAAAGAATGACAAATGATAACTCTGCTAGAAGAATACATGTGCAGAGTCAATCAGTTGATACTCTAGACAACAAGATGAAACCAGATTGGCAGGATTCTGCACTGTCCTACTATTCTGGTGGCACTTCTACATCAAAGTCAATAGAAAAGGCAGATGAACTAGGACGTAAACTGAAAAAAAAAAAACTATAAAACAGACCACAGTAATAAACTAAACACAAGGGGTATTCCAGAAAAAAGGTATTTCTGACTGAAAGTAATAAATAGCAGCAGTTATATTTGGATTAAAATGTCTTAGGCAATAGGGTTAATCAAGTATCTTTATTAGGCAAGGCTGATCTCAACCACGTACTTCTAGTAAGAGGATGGAGCCAGTAGTCAAGGGCCTATATCCAGTTGCTGGTTTTTCTTCCTGAGTCAGTTGCTCCTCAGTTGACTCCAATCTTTCTTCTTTAAGAATTTCCTATGCTGAAGGAAATACTTGCACACAACATGGCTCCTCAGAGTTCCTGCCACTGCCCCACTTCATACTACACAAAGAGAAAATCATTCTAAAATGCCCAAACAATTTTCTTCACAGAAGTGAACTACACAGCCTTTCAAGTTATTCAACGACTGCTATTTCATATAAATTCTTACAGTAAACGCTAATGATTATCTAAAAAATGACTGTTGAAAGTCAAATGTTTTTCTTTAATCAACAGAAAGTCATCTTTTGAATAATAAAGTTTTCTCTTCCCCTCAATGGCCATATTTCTGTGCTACTTGAGGACTAAATTAAAACTTCTTTGTTTACAAAACTAGCATATGGGGTAGACCATTTGAAAGTGGGAAATTATGGTCTTGCCTTGAGACACAAAACTAAATTAGAGATAATTTTTGATTACCATGATCTATTTGTGGTCCTAGCTTAGTTTTATTTGCTCACTCAGTAATATAATGACTACCTGTGAATTTACCATCAAACCAGAACAACAGAAAACTATACTCCAGATTTTAATTTATCCAAAGCTTTCATTTCTAGGTAAAAATGACTAAAATCTCAATTTTTCATATTTTATATTTATTATCAAATTCAAAAGTTTAATTCTTTTGACTAAACTTATTTTTATTTACTTTTTTAGAATTATGGTATTCTACATATATGATGAGCAGAGAACAATAAATAAAAGTGCTCTGAAGTTTGTATGCTAGTCTCTTGGTAGCTAAGGATAAGCGCTGCCACAGTGGCCTCTAAACATGCCTAATTCAAACCTGAATTTTTTCGGAAACTTAAATTGTGCTGTTTTCACTCAGACATACATAATGTGACAATGCTAAATCTAAAAAAAATCAACAGCTTATTGTACAAATAAAAGACCTTTAGAGTGAAAGATGGTTTCCTGCACTCTGAAGGCACCTCACAGCCGGTGCACAGTGGAGGAGCTGCACCAGGACAGTGAGGAGGCCCCCCCTCCAGTCCCAGCCTGCACAGCACAACGCTCAGTGGGTTCACACGCTTGTCTTTCATAAAGGGCTTTTTTTGTTTGTTTTCCTTTTTTCCTCTGATTCATCTAAAAGACAGAGTTAATGCTAAGAAAACCAAAATTAAAGAAGTTTGAAAAATACATAAAAAATACTTTTGTCTTTCAACACACAGAGCATTTGAAATATACATATCTATATGCCGTTGTTACAATGAATATTACTAAAAATAATAGCACTGAAGTAAAGTCTCCTATGAAAATTTTTCCTTATCTTCAAAATCCTGTTACCATATTAACAACACAACATGGGAGAAAAGTAAGGGCATCAATTTTAAAAGGGAAATCGTAATTGTAACTTTTGCTATCTGCAAAAATGTCTGCCCCTATCTAGTGACCAAGAATATACAGGACAGCCATAATGCATAATTACAAATACAAAATCAGAAAAAAGTATCAACAGTAACAATCAAGGGTAGACATTATTATTTTAGTGAACTTAAAGAAAATTTAAATCTAATTAAATGAAAACTTTCAAATGCATGTTCTGCTGAATCTGTTATTTCCATTATGCTTTGCTCTGCCAGATTAGCATAAAAAAGGATGAAGGAAAATATTTACATCTTTGTAACAGAAAAGTTCTTAAGTGTCTTTCACACAAAAATAACTATTTTAAATTTATGCAATGGTGTACATACATATTTGCAACTTTATATGTGCAAAGTTCCCTCACATTTACTGCATCTTGCACAGAAGAAAGGAAGAGGAGTGAATGCATTTTCGGCATCACAGGGGAGAAAACCGCACTGACACAGGCTCCTCACGTGCCAGTTCCCTGTAAAGTCACAAAACTACACTAGTTCACAACAGCTTTTCATATGGTGACTATAAATCATGAGCAAGACTAACAATCTTGAGAAAGAAAACTTTCAGTGAATATTTTAATACTATAAATTCATCAATATTTACTCAATATTCACCACTCTCTAAAAAGCTCAAAGAAGGAAAAACGAGGAACATGTGATCAAGAAATGATCTATCTGGCCCTGGGTTCAATCCTCAGTACTACAGGTGAGAGGGGTGGTATGAATTAACTAGCTTAGAGACAGTTACACTTATCTTTCAAAAAAGAAAACAAAATACAATGTGTAAGTGTAAGTAGTAGGAAGTGATTATTTAGGAAGAGGATATAGAGATGGTTTTACAGAATGAGACAAAATTCAACCACTGAAAACACCAAGCACAATAACCCGGCCTGAAAGATGAGGAAAAGTGGCTTTCAGCAGGACAGTGAGAGAAAATACTAAACAAAAGACTGCTGAGATGTCTTCTCATTCTACCATGATCCTCCTGAATAGTAAGCTTCTGAGCTTACTATTCCCTACTCCATATAAGAAATCATAACTCATAAAACAAGGACACAATTTATAAAGAAGGCAGAAGTGAATATTTTCTTGAGAAGCAGTCTTTATATTCACAACCTATGCTAGAAATAATTTCTAAGTAGAAATTATCAATATGAAATTAATAATATTTAACTGCTTTGGACCTGTTAAATGTCTATTTTACCTGACTGAACCTGAGAAAGTGCTAGTATCTTCCTAAAAATCAAATAATGTTATGATTCTTTGGAAAGGGGTCAACTAGAATGAAAGATGTTTTGCAAAACTTTAGTATTACTAACAGACCAAAATGACTCATACCAAGCATTAATGTCAAACTTCCTTCCCTTGTGAGTCTAGCTGTGAGAAAACACCACAAGGTAAGTGGAGAAATCCTTTGTTCTACGTTCACAGTAGCTCATATCATAGCACAAAGACTAAAAATTGCCTTAGAGAATAATCTACATAAACATATCACTTTTCCTATTATGGCACTGTGGCACAATGAAATACAAATATCTTGTTTCTCATCTATTAAAATGAATGGTCAACTTGCTTTGATACCAGTTGGCAAAAGTTACTTCAGAAAGGTTCTGTTTCCTGAAAATTCTTGATGAAAATTTTTAAATGAGAGTTTTATAAGCAACCACCAAGACATCATGAGTATAAAGAACCTCTCACAAAGTCAGCACTATATAATGAAACTGTATCAAGGTTGGTAATTAAGCATAATCGAAGGCTGCAGAGAACATATAGGCCTTTGTTCTCTTTAATTCTGGCACTGACTGGGAATTGAAGATAAGAGCTTAAGGCATATTTTAGTCAGAGTCCAGATGTATAAGCCCTGGTGCTCTAAAAGTAAGTTAAGTGAAATAAAAGAAAAGAATGGCCAGAAAAATAGTCTGGATGCCAGCTGGGTAAAACACCTGTACTCTTAAAAAATTATAAACAAATATTTTTATTACTAAAATTTGAGATCTCTAATGGACTACACAGAATAGCAGAGAAAAAAACCTTGCAAGTTAACTTGCTGCATAAAATAGCAATATATTATTACATGTAAAATTAACTGGAACATTCATACTAATAAATGTGTATATCTCAATATTGCTACAGGATTCAATTTTATCTTATAAGAAAATGAAAGGCAATAAAATAAACAAATACATCAGTTGTGCAAAGACAATCAGACTAATATATATATGGTCTAATAATGCATTAGATAACATAATCATTATACAGGCAGTATATTATCATAGCCTGGGTTTCTTTTGAGAGAAATGGTAGTGGTAGGACAAAGGAATTTCTAATAAGCAAACACATATGCACAGTGTTCCAAAGGACAATAATACAAAAAAACCAGAAATTAATGGAAGAATAAAAAGAAAGGTATTCAAATAACACATGGAATTCAGGGTAGGACTTGAAACGAAGATTTTGGAATGAGAACCAAAAGAGGCAGAATTTTGTTGGGTTGGAAAATGAATAGAACAAAAATAAACTGAGTAAAAATTAAGAGAAATAGTTTGTACTGCAAATTTAACTGATTATTAACAGGCTAATTTGTGAGTGGAAATTACTGAGAGCACAAATAAACTAAATCCATGACAAAGTGGTGAAGAGCCCAGGCAGCAGCTCAGATATAGAAGAGGGAGTTCAACAATGCCAATCCAGCGGCCCGCTTTCTTTCCCTGGAGCTGGACTTCCATGCTGTCAGTTTTAGTTTCAAAGAAGTTCTTAACTGCATTGGCTTTTTTAATGCGCAGAGTAAGAGATCACCAGCCAGCAGCAGTCAAGTTCCTCTTCAGCTAGTTTCCAACTCAAGCTCCTAATCTCATCCTTACATTTCCCAAACCCTTCCTCAATGAAATTCTCTTACTGGTTTTCCTAAATGCCAGCTTAAAGAAACATCTCTTCCACATACTCCCTGGAATACTTACTGCCCTTTGATTCTTACACCTATCAACTGTCTATTTTTCTATATGTAGGTTTTGTTCTCTCTGTCTTTAACTTCTGCATATGAAAATCAAAACTAGCCGGGCGTGGTGGCTCACGCCTTTAATCCCAGCACTCGGGAGGCTGAGGTAGGTGGAGCGTTGTGAGTTCGAGGCCCGCTTGGGCTACAACGCGAGCGCAAGGCTGGCCTGGGCTACATAGTGCGACCCTGCCTCAAAAAACCAGGGCTGGGAGTTTGGCTCAGTGGCTTAAGTGCCTGCCCTGGCAGGCGTGAGGCTGTGAGTTCGATCCCCGGTGCCGCAAAAAAAAAAAAAAAAAGAAAATCAAAACTAAGGTCCAATAGAACGAAGGTTATGTCTTCTTCAAACACTGCATACCATCTAAGTTGTGGAACACAGTAGGAACTATCATAAATGTTCACTGAAAGAATAAAGAAACTGGTGATAAATGAGATGTTCTTACTACCATTTCCCATAAAATCACTTAAGCAGGATTACTTGTTCCCTCTCCTAAAGATTTTTACATATTATGGGTAACTATATAATAATCACTATTTTCTAAAGAATAAGAATCATATAACATTCATTTTTATTTAAGTACCAAGGAAGAAATTACAAGGAAATCTTTCGCTTAAACAAGAATGAGTGTTAGAAAAGTAGAAAAAAATTTCTTAGTTTCTATGATGTATCATGCTAACACTTAAAATCTTGCACCTCATACAATGAGAATTTATTTTAGAGCAATGAATATATTATTTTATTGATGAAACAAAGACAAACTAAAAGAAATAGGATTTTTGAGAGATGTAGACAGCAAAACCACTAGTGTAAAAAGTGAGAAACTCTCCCTTTCATGGGGAGTACTTTTTAGCTGTACCTATGCAGAAAGCTTTAGGAGCAAGCCTTCTTGCAAAGAAAAGAAAATTTTAGCCAGGCGTGGTGGCGCACGCCTTTAATTCCAGCACTTGGGAGGCTGAGGCAGGAGGATCGTTGTGAGTTCAAGACCAGCCTGGGCTAGAAAGTGAGTTCAAGGCCAGCCTGAACTGCATAGTGAGACCCTTCCTCAAAAAATGGGGCCAGAGATTTAGCTCAGTGGCCTAAGCGCCTGTCTGACAAGTGCAAGGTTGTGAGTTCGATCCCCAGTGCAAAAAAAAAAAAAGAAAAGAGAAGAAAAGAAAATTTTGAGAAATGAAAAACACCACTAAGGCAGGTCACAGAAGTGCACAAAGTTTTCATACAACAGGGTAGGGACATTTTTTAAAAGTATCTAATGATAGGGTGCAACAGTGCTCAACACATTGCCCTAAAACCAAGTGGCTAAAGATATATGCACTTCCAGAAAAATATTGACTTGACTTTTTAAAAATTACTATTGCAAAACTGCTGTTGAATTATGTGGGCTTTGATTTATGTGAGGTTGTTAAAATACATTGCTCACATAAAATGGAACTTCCCCATAAGGGAAAAAAAGATGAAACGAAATAACAGTAGTAAATAAAACACATTCCCTGAAGTCCTTCCCACTTGCAGGAGATGGATCACAATTTTGGCCCTGAGCTTCCCAGCAGTAAACATAAAGAGGAAAACTCAATTATATACATGATTCGCTAGTACCGAAGACTAAAATGACAAATCATTATAGAAAAGCACAACTTCCTGGAATAAAGACCAGAAAGAAGTGACCTCCCTGAGTTTTGCAAGCAAGACATGACATACTGTCATGAACAGTATCTCAAATACTATATTTACATTAACGATGAGTTCTACAAAGTTCTTCCTTACACCAATAGGTATAATAATTAAGTACAAAATTGGTTAGGTCATGTTTGAGGGGAAAAAAACACAGTAAATAGGCTCTCTAGTAACAGGAATGATATAAGGATCACTGAATGCACAGAAAGTAATGAGTAGGGAGAGCATGTGTTCAGGACAAAATAATTACCTAATATACAGAATCTAGATTTTCCACAGGGCCTTTGACTACGCATTCATGCAGGAGTATGGCTGGCATTGCTTCCTGAGAGGCAAGAAAGCCACACTAAGCTGAGCTGAAAGACAGGGCTTTCCTCTGTCCCACAGAGAACTGGGAAATTATCTAAAATCACAAAATTCTATACCACAAATACTTTTCTTAACATTCACCTGAAAAACTTACAAAGTAGATGTTTCAGTAGTACCATATCGATCATGAAGCAACCACTGAACATCTAAATTTTCAATGCAATTTAGAAATACTTCCCAAACCTTAGCAGGATAGCATTGGAGGACAATGTAATTTCTCCACACGTGCCTTAATAAATTGTTTCTTAACGCAAGTAAAATACAGACTTTCTTTCTTAATAATAAAATTGGCCATTGAAGAACTGCTGTGAAACAGAAGCCCATAAACACACTAGGTTCCCCAAATTATCCTTCATGAGGGAAAAGAAAAAGAAAAAAAGGTTGAAAATTGTGGATGGTAAGGAAGAAATAAAACCAATATGCAGAAGGCAGTGAGAAGATCCTGAAGTCTTGGAATGAGTGTAGAACAACCTAGCTAAAAGCAACATATTTCTTTAAAATGGACAATAAAGCAACAACTATGACTTCGTAGAAATTAAATCATACACTATCAACAGAATCTTTTCTAATACTAAAAAATTTAGTTTATGCCACTTATTCAGGATTTTGGAAAAATGTATTATTTCTCTCTTGTAATGTCAATATGTGCTTCTAAACAACTTATGAATGAGTTTCATTCTGGTAGAATGTTCCTACACTGGATTCATTAGTAAGTCCAACAAAGTGAGACTTATATACCTTTGACACAAATATACAATGTGAAGCATAAAAAAGCCAAGTGTGAGGTCCATTGTTATCTATGAACGTTTGCCACTCCAATGTTGGTAAATTGAAAACTTACTGTATGTCTACATGCTTTTCCCAGGAATGTCTGTCTTTGGGGCATTTTAATGTTCCAAGTGTGAATATCACATCTAAACATGAGAAACATAAAACAATGATGACGTTTTTATTCAATTTTAAAGTACAACCTATTTGATAGAACAAAGAAAGGGAAGGGGCCACTCCAAAAACCCTACATGATGTCATGTCCTTCATCAGTGCCTTAGGGAAATGGGAACAATCACCACAGCTGCTGTTCTTCTCACCCCAGAAAGAAGTAGGTGGGAGAGAGAGGTTAATATCAGCAGAACCAAAGGTGCTGTTAGAAGAACAGCTGACCCCACATTCCAAGTATCTGAGAAAAGATGAGAAGTCAGTACAAATTTCAGGGCTAGATTTACACCTCCTAGTGTCAGCTGTGCTGACAACAAGGCATGAGCTGAGGACAATCACATTAAAAGATGCCTCCAAACATTACTTCACTGAAAAAATACCAAGGTTATGATATGAATGGTTATTAGTAAAGGCATAAGTATAGTTCTTTTGGTTGTGAAATTATGTAATGCTTACACTTATTGACGCACTAACTAACATAAAACCCGCTATTGATGCAGTGGTTCCATGAGTAAACCAGTCGTGTTGAGGTGCTGACACAGATCTTGCCTCATGGTATTCCCCCCCATCCCCATGCACACACAACAGAAAGCAATGTATCAAAGAGGGCATTCTGAGTAAGCCATTCCTCTTGTCATGTTTACACAGTTATCCAAAGCCCAGCTAAATCCAGGCAGTGAACCAGGCAATGGACCACACATGCCACCCATTTCCACCATCACAGGTACCCGGCATTCATAGAAGATACACTTGCTATGCCTGCTCCAATTGCGACAACTGAGGATAAGTTCCTTTTTTAGGTTACTATGAGTAAATTCAGAGTCATAAAGATACTTTGGTTCACATATGGAGAGCATTACTCACCTAAGGAATACTTGAAAGTGTACTTGCAAATTTATTAGAGTCTATCATTTAGGAATGTGAATTGAGTATCACTATATTCAGGGGTGTTTTAAATATATATTTAAGTGTAAAAGGCTTCAAAAATACTATAGTATACTACCCTACAATGTTAATGCAAATTTAGGAACAAAAAAACCTATGTTTTTTATAGATGCAATCATTTCAAAAGTTCATGGAACCTCAAAAATTTTTGAAAGTATTCAGCTTTCTATTTCTAATGTGAGTCATCCTGGCAAAATTCATTGGTTCATCAAACTTTATAGTATAAGTATATAAAATTAGTTTTAATAAACTATCATTTTGCATATATCAGTCAAGCACAAGGCCTAAGTACTTGCAAACAAAATGCATTATTAATTTAATTGCCACAGTCTATTTAGTTAAATTCTATTATTTTTGCTATACTATGAAATACATTAGAGGGGAGAATCAAATTCAAAACATAAAAAATAAACTGATTATGCTGTACTGGAGAAATTAAAGTACAGCAAGCTTGCAAAATTATAGCCAAAGCATTAATGTTTCAAATAGGTAGAAATATGTTTAACTTAATTCAAGCAACAGTTATACTGAAACTGAGGATTCAGCATGCTGATCGTTTCCTTGCTTCCTAAAACCATTAAAAGGAATGAAGGAGAGCCTTTTGGCATTTCTTGTGCTAGTTTATAGCACTTAAATTTTGGTCTCTCCAGCTACAGACATATATTGGAAAATCATATGCAGTTGAGGTCCTGGGATTCTGATTCAGTATTTCTAGGTAACAAGAGTGCCAAATAAATAAGACTGTACACACACATTTTGAAACAAAGAATTTTTAGTAGAAAAAATAAAGACATCTGGTTTAGATGAACATTTCCACTTAGAATAGGTAAAAGGTAAAGATTCAGAAGATGGGTATGCTTTTAAATCTGAGATTCAGTTCCTGATTTTAGGACAAAAAAGTGTCAGTGTCAGAGGAAAGCTTGCATTATCTGATAGTGGAGAAAGTCATTCAATTATTCTGCTATAGTTTAGATCTGAAATGTCCCCCAAAGAGCTATGTGTTAAGTGTATGGTTACCAACCTATGCTACTATTTAAGGGGCAATGGAACATTCAGATGTCAGATCTAGTGGGAAGAAGACAGGTATTGGGGGAAGGGAAGACTAGGAATCTGGCCCTTCCCTGTCTTTGTGAATAGACCTCTTCCATAACACCCATGAAATATTATGCCAACAATTAAAGCAACATGGCTAAGCAACCATGGACTGAAATCTCTGAAACCATGAGCTGAAATAAACTTTCTTACTCTTAAGGAGGTAATGTCAGACATTCTTCCAAAGTAACAGAAAGTTAACAAACTTTCTCTAAATTTTTGTTTTAAACATGTGTTTCTAACTGCAATGAGTGAAAAAATGGCAAAGTGGCTTGGATGCAAAGAAAAAGGTAAATGAAAAAAATCTGTGTGATATTTTTCAAACTCACATCATAAACTATAGGGAATATCTATTATTTTTTAAAGGCATGTGTGTTGATATATACGTATGTGTATATGTGTGCATGTATAGATAGAGATACAGAGAGGAAATTGAGATTTTAATCTTGACCAATATGTAGAAACATCAAATATATTTAACTTCTAAATGAAAAGTAAATTAATATACTTGGAATCAAAATATATACTATTTCAAGGTAGAGAAATGTTTTCTTATTATTATCTAATCCAGATGTTTTTATTCAAATTTATATTGGAATTAGTCAGAAAACACCAATAATGTTGCCAGTTCCAATGACAATATTGACTAGTTATGAGATACTGTATGAATTATTATTGTATCTTTATGGCTTTTACTCCCATTCCCATAAAATGGGAATAATAATATATTGCTTAATAAGGTCATAAGTGGTTGAGATAATGCATGTAAATGCAACAGAAACATACTAATTAAAAGTTTGCTTTACTTCCACATAAACAGATATGAAAAACACCTTTGACAAGTCCCAAAATACTCTTTAAAAATACAAGATTTTTTTTTTACACTTTCAAGATTCAATTCATCTATAATTCATCATGATGTATGCAGTGCATTCATTCTGGCTATCATTGTTAAATTTGATGATACAAAGAAAAGTATGAGAAACCCAAATTATGGGAACAAAGGAGATATATCTAGTCCAACATTTTGACACAGTTTAAGTCAAAGTCCATATTATAATGCTAATAAAAACAATATTCCTTAAGTAGAAAAGTCAAGTTAAATTCCTCATAAACAAAATACAGTAAGAGCATTTGAAAAATTTTAACACAGCTATTAAACATTTACAAATATAGCTGAAGAGGCCTCAGGCTTTAGAGTGGTAGAATTTGCTTCATTACTGACATTTTAATATCATATTTAAAAAACCAAAGTTGTGAGAAGTATCTGTAGAATTCTGTTATCTAAGGGAAGCTAAAACTCCACTCTGTCTTTAACAATGGTGACAGTGCTCACACTTGTTCTGAATAAGCTCTACATTATAAAGACTTAAAATTTTCAAAAGTAGCCATGCTCACCTGGTAGCTGACACTGCTATATTTCAGCTCACCTAATATAATTAAGTCTATGTGATGAAGCTAATTATGATACAGTAGTAAGAAAAAGAAAACCTGGCAGTTGATGACATAATAATTGTAGTGTTATTTTTCATGACATGGCAACTGTAGTATTATTTGGAGAAAGACACAAGATATATTTCCTTTTTAATATCAGCAATGTTTAAGTCTACAGTAAGAATTTTTAAATATTATTTTAAAACTTCAAAATAAAAATACAGAAAAAATAGACAAAGGTTAGTTTTACATATTTCTTTTAGCATGTAGTAATGCATTTACAGAGGTCAATTTCCTCCAATTTAACTCTTTTACCATTTCAAGATTTTTTTCAAAGTTCTCAAATCTTTTTTACTGTAATTTCTAAAATTAACATACGCCATTACAATTTTCTTAGAAAATGATACAAAATATGATATTCAGCAAAAGAATATCACAAATGCAAAAAAGGGTGAACTGGCTTGATAAAAATTCTAGAAGGCATCTCATTAAACAAAGCCTGCAACGAAAACGTAATTTCATTTATTAAATAAAACATATATGTATATATGCAAGGAAATTACCTTTCTTTTGGTGTGCCAACTCCATGTTTGCCTAGCAGATGAGTATTTAAGTGCTTCTTCATTACAAAAGCAACCCTATAAAATAAATAAAAGTGATTACAGAACTAACATTTGACTCAGGTAGAAACTGGTACATAATATATTTAAGGAGAATACTTACATATGTATATACAAAGAAAGCATAAAATATACATTACAAAGGCATTCTTTTAAAAAATCTGCACGTGGATTAAATATAATTTTTGGAAAGCAAAAGAAATGACTGCCTCTAAATTAACTGATTCATTTTCTTACTTGGGTACACTGACAGGGACCAAAAGATCACAACAATGACTACAGCTCTCTCATCCCTGTCTCCACTGGCAATTGGTACAAAAGATAAAGCAGTGCTTCAATATAACATGCACTGGCCCCTAGCCCATCTCATACTTCAATCATGAAATGAGTTTGAGAAAATGTCATTTTATTAAATATTTAAGGGACTATAAAAGAGTAAATGAATAGCTTTCATGAAGCTTCCTTAAAAACAGAGTAATGATTTGAAGACAGGTTTTTAAAATTGATATAAATGTTTACTGTATCTGTAGTTAAAAAAAAAAAACAATGCTCTGCTTTAGTGCCAAGAAAATATCAATAACTAAAACAAACAAAAAGTATTACCTGACACGCTATCTTATTTTGCACACAAATCAGGTGACTTTAATTCAATACTACTGACATAAATATGAAATGGACAGAAATCAGCAACCAGTACATTGTGTACCATTCTTCCACTGATCACAGTACAACAATTTAATTACATCATGTGATTATTTAAAACAATTTAGATCTCATTCAGAAAAATCAGACTAAAATGGCTATCTTGGTTAAGTAGGAAAAAATTTACTGTTGTAACTTTCAGTGTAAAAGGGCTTGCAAACATTTTTGTTAATTATGTATTACAGCTGTCCTTCATAAAGTTAATTACTAATAGCTGAAAGGCAACAGAATCTATTTGCATATATACATGAAAGGCATGACATATGCAAAAATATGATTTTAATTAGCATTCTATGATATGAAGGTCTACAAATCAAATTGGCATGTTATAAGATTCTTAACATTAAACACTGAATTCATCTAAACATGTTTGCACAAATGGGTAACATAAGTACTATAGTCACAGAAGAGACCTGCAACAAAACCCAAGAACAAAATAATTTCTAAAACTATGAATGTTTATTTTCTTTTCATGTCTAGTTTATTTTGTTTATTTTCCTAGCATACTAAGAAATCTTGGCTTTAAGGCAAAAATAATATACATGCATTTTTAAGTGACTATTACCATTCAAAAAATACAGTGTCATACAATGATAATAATATTAATTCCTTTTTATTTATTAGGCAATAATGGTACACACTCTATGACTATAAATGACTGGTCACATCATCAATCATTAAAATGGAAAGATAATTATTACATTTGAAGAAACAAACTGTGACAATATTAAATACTGAGCAAAAAAATAATAGTTTACAAGCTATTTTATAATTGTTTCTGCTTGATTTGAGCAAAATAAATAACGTTTTTCATTTCCTTAAATCATAACTTCCATTTAAATCATAACTTCCCTACTGTCCTCCATTTTCCTATAATTAAAAAAACATAAAGCTAATTACAAAGAGCAAAGGTTAAAAACTCAAAGTTGCAAAGCACAGCTTATTTACATGATGAAGAATAATTTAAGACATCTAAACTCAGAAACCTCACTGCAGTTTTTACTAGAAAAATATTTTATTAATTAAGATATATAAGATTAAGCAATTCAACCAAAAATATTATGCAGCACAGGAAAACCAATTAAATGGGGTTACGTGTAATACACCATTCTAATATCTGCTGAATGTTGCTAATGCTAAATATTTAAAGAAACAACATTTTTATTATTATTGGAAAATGGGAAAGTTTATAATACAAAAACATCTCAATTTTGTTTAAATACAAAATGTTCATCTACAATTTGACTTAAGTACTAATTCTTTATATTTGGTGTCAAGTAAGGTACTGTATAAGTCTCAATATCATCTTTAGGCAAACTGAAGCCAAGCATGACTAACACAAAGTTACAAACTTATATAAACATAATATTGCCAGCAATATATTACTCAACATAACCTTTCTTTCAGTGTCCTTGAAAATTAAAAGTTTAAACAAATACTTTTTAAATTTATAATTGAGATAGCACTAGAAACCAAACAAAATAACCCATAAAGTGAAAAATGTTTCAAAATTGAAATGTCTTGCTCCTATGAAATACTCATTTCTTTTTATTTTCATTCAATGTCTCAGTATACTGATTGATCACTTACTATGGGATAACCATGAGTAGATTCTGCACCTAAATGGACAATCAGAGCATCAAAGCATGTGTTCTTGGAGTTTTCATGCTAAAAAGATGGCTGAAGAACAGATCAAGGGCACCTACAACACTCCTCCATCATACTCTGCAAATCATTCATGTACTCATACAAGTCAGAAACTAATTAAGGATTTAGCCAATGAACAGTTCTAAGCAGCTCTGGTGCACAGGTGAACAAACAATATGTCCTACACTCAAGTAATACGAAAATAACAAAGGCACACAGAACAAGGGAGAAAAAAGGAAAACACAACAATATTAAACAGTGGTAAGTGGTAGGAGAAAAATGAAATATAGAAGGAGCCTTTAAAATGTCAGTGGGCAGTTATAATTCCACTTTAGGAAGGCAAAGGTATGTGACTTGTGCTAAAGAGGGCAACATTTTTGGGTGTGGAAATAAATGAAGAACAAGGATCCAGCAGGAGGAAGGGCAACACAGACACACGTACACACAAGTGGACTACATCACTTCAGTGTAGAAGCATGGAGCTACAGCAGTATAAAAAGGAAAGCAATTCAAAGAGATGAGTGAGTGTTGTCCACAGACCAGGTAGGTAAGAGTCATATGCCCATTAGCATAGCAGCCTTGGCTTTTATTCTGACAAGAAAAACCACCTTGGGCATCTGAGTTGAGAAGTGACCCTTTCACCTTACATTCTAATAGGACCCCTCTGGCATAGACAAAAAGCGATAGGTCACTTAACTGTCTCTTATAATGAAGCCAGGTGAATATGGCAATGGAGCAGAGAATGGGGCAGAGGTGGAATCTGTGCTCATAACTAAAGCTAACAATATTTCCACAGGCACTGGATGTGCAGTCTGAGGGGCAGAGGGTGTCAAAACCAGGGTTTGGCTTGGGAGGGAATGAGCTAATTTGAAAGAGAAGATCAGATGGGGAGATGTTCAATGAGAAATCATAATGGATGTGCAAGAAACAGACAACCATGAGGCTGATTCTCCTGGCCAAGGGCCAGACCCAGCTTAGAAATGTAGTCATTGAACCCATTCATCTGCTAAGAGCCTAACCATCTGAAGAACACCCTTTTAAAAACAATGTTTAAAAAATATGATTGGCTGATTGATTTGCAATTATCTGCAACTGCATGAAATAGCTCATTTAAAAGAGTTTGATGTCAAAAGAGCAATACAGTAGTTAATATTTACATTCTACTTTCCAATAAATCAACAATTATTAATGCTTATTTTAAAATAATCTTCCTACATTATATATAATTAAAATTTTCTACTTTTAGTTCTTTAGCCTTTAACACTGTGAAATTATTTCAATTTAAGAATTATGGATAATTATCTAACTGATCTATTAAAGTAAATAAAAGACAATACCAATAAATACAGAACAACAAATGTGAGAAGGAACGAAATTCCAGAGCCGTGACACATTGGCATCTCCTCATTCACACCGTAGTGTAAGGCAGTGTGTCTAGTGCAGCAGCCAGCAATCAAGCATGCAGAGGCAGGGAGTGACTCTGTAGTAGGATACCCTCCTGAGATTCAGCTGTCTTTATTTTCCGTTCCCCATCTCTTTCATAACATTAGGCACACCTCACAGGCATACGGCATACAGCTTCTAACTATATAGAAATTTTCTAATGAAAATGTCAATCCAGGCCATAAAAGTTAAGCATTTGCTCTTAGATGTTCATCTAAATGTGTGTTAGTACATGTGGAAATACAAATGACCAAGTCCCTCATCCTCACAGTCCTAGTGATCACCCTGTCATTATCTACCCATGTCTCCCAAACATTTCTCTTCTATAGCAAAGCCAAACACTTCCCCAAGTGCTGGTCAGAACACAGACATCATGGGTGAAAAGCCAACTGAACTACACAATCACACAACTGACACTTTCTAATCTCTGATAAGCCAATAGGCAGCAAGATTATCTGGCAAAAGTTACTGGACAAAAAAGAAAAACCAAAGTATCTAACACCAAAAACATTTCTAGCCTTCTACTTGTTTACTTGTGCTAACGTCTTACACTGTGATGATCACAGGCACATTTCTAGCACCATTAAATGTGTGAGTCCAAGTATAAGACAGCAGCATGACTGAAACCAGCAGAAAGACAACAGACTACATCCTGGCTCTGCCATTCAACTGGACATCATTGAGGACATTAAATGCAATCTCAGAGTCCCAGTACCTTTTGACAAAAAAAATGACAAAAAAGTACTTTAGAGGATTTTTGTGAGAATTAAAGAAAACAATTCTACAAGTTATAAGCACTATGGAGGCACGTTATAAGAGATGGATACTAACACAATACCAGCACTGCTCACATAAAAACCTTACGGGGATTCAGTTACATCTAGGAATAAAGATAAGCAGTTGAAGGTTTCAACTCCAAAAAGCCTTAATTTCTCTTGGTTGTATTATGAGGATGAGTAACAGCTGAAATAGAATTTTTGTTCATGTATATAAGATTTCCTAGAAAATCCAGATGCAAAGCTCTGAGCAATACGCACTTCAGACAAAAACACTACCCATGTAAAAACCATTTACCTATTATGTGAACAAATCAAATAACTACATGTATTTATATCACTCAACCAGGTATAAGGGGGATAAGAAGCACTCCAAAACTATGCAATAACAACCAGCAAAGAATAATGAGCCTTCACACACAAATATGCTACACAAGGAAAACACCACTGAATTCCTGGTCATGTATATTTATATATATTGTAAGTCTCAAGAGGTGAGAGGAGATGTTAATATATTTTCTAAGCTTACTGAACCCCTAAATACCTTTGTCATAGCAAATGCATATGAATATAATACTTCAGGGCACAATTTAGAAAATGCTTATCTTAGTCAATTTGGGGTGCTATAACAAAAGAGCTTTGACTGAGTAATTTATAAAGAACAGCAATAAACTGTACATAGTTCTGGAAGCAAGGAGGTCTAGAACCAAGGAACCAGAGGATTTAGTGTCTGATGAGGATGCATTCCTCATAGATGTCACCTATTATGTGAACAAACACGGTAGAAGGTACAACCAAGTTCCCTGACGGCCTGTTGGGAGCCCATGAGCTAGTAATCCCACAGAGCCAAAAGCACAGAGAGCACCAGAGGAATGCCCCAAGGGTACCGAGGGCCTAAGAAATACCCTGAGGGCATGAAGCCATGAGGCCAACAGGTGTTCCATCCCTAAGAACACAGGGCGCAAGAGGCGAGCTAGTCAAGCAAAGGGGTGTCACACAACAAATGTATAAATAAACACTCTGTGGTGGATAAGCAGTCTCTTCCTCTCACTTGAAGGAAGGGTTCCACCTGCCTCAGCTTTCTACCTATCTTTATTTTCTTCATCCTCTCGATGTTCCCCATGCCCCAGAACTCAGAGAGCTCTCTCAGAAGCAACAAAGGCTCTGTTATAAATGCGCGAATCCCACTCATGAGGGAAGAACCCTCATGATCAAATCAGTTTCCAAAGGTCCCATCCCCTTAATGTTACTACATTGCAAATTAACCATTAATAAGGGTCATGAACTAAAGAATGTAGGCACCTTTTAAGAAACTACAAGAGCAAAGAGAAAGAGTCTTCCATGAAGTGTCTAAAGGCAAGGCAGTTTTATATGCAAACACATTCCTATAAATTCATCCTATTTTACCCATACTAGAAAGGCCTTCTTAAGTGTAAATGGACTATTTGCTACTACTTTCTATATAACTTCACTCTAACACTAGTCCATTTCTGATCATTTCTTTCTATTATTGTCAATCTTTTGTTTTTTTTTTTTCTTCTTTGAGACAGGGTCCTACTAAGTAATACAGATTGGTGATGAACTCGCTATTTAGCTCAGGCTGGCCTCAAACCCACAGCACTCCTCCCTCTTGCCTCAGCCTCCCCCCCCCCAACCCTCCGCCAAGTGCTGCAATTAAGGCATGCACTGCTTTGCCCAACTAACTGTTGTCAATTCTTGATCCTCATCTCATCCTGTAAGAGTGATATTTTTTTCATACACATTCTTATTTCACAGGTAAAATTCATTTCCTGGGCTGCAATCATCATCTCTCTGTGGATGACTCTAAAATATATATCTCTACCCAGGGGCTTTCCAGGGCAATTTTTCTTCTTTGAATTGATGATATGGTAGAACATGTCCAGCACTCAGTCATGGTCTTTTCTCACTAATGATCTTTTGTAGACGTCCTAATTCTATCAACTGTACCACCTTCTCAATGCAGTAATCTTATCCTCATGTCCGTAAGTTATCAACTGTTTCTTTACAGTTTTTCCCTATCAAGATTTTACCTTTCTCTTTCTACATTCAAACCACTATAAACAATGTGCCATACTTTCAAGGTGCTCTCCAATGCAAGTTATTCCATATACCACCACATAATCTTCATCAGTATAGTCATACTGGGGCTGGGGGTTTAGCTCAACAGCACAAGCAGCTGTTTGGCAAGTATGAAGTCATGAGTTCAATTCCTGGTACCAAAAAAGTATTTAAAAAATTCATACTGCACCTCAACTTATAAACCTTTTATAATTCATTTCTGGATTGGATAAAAAGCCAAATACTAAGTAAGAAAATAATATCTCTCAAAAGTCATTGTAAACACGTTACTTCAAATATAGAAAAATAACTTAGAGATTCTGAAATGATGGCAAAAAAAGCTATTTTCCAACCAAAACATGAAAGCAACTAAATGTTCAATAACAGTGGTACAACTGTGGTAAAATCTTACCTAGTAATTATAAGTACAGAAAACTGCTTATGATCTATTAGGTTTTAAAAGAACAAAAATGTTACATACAATACAATCTCATTAAGTAGAACTATTTGCACTTTTGTATTCTGACATGTAAACATACAGACACATACAAACTGAATCAAAGGGTATCCACATTCAATGTCAAGGGAATCTGTTTTACATAGTGCACAGGCACTATGTTTTTTACACTAAATAATATTTTTAATTTAATAAGTGCAAAACATAACATGATGCTTTATGGTTTCCATGCATTTTTTTCTCCTTATTGGTTCCTCAAAATCACATGTGTGCATAGCACAGGCATTATCAGCTCATCCTGAGAGAAGAGGGAATTGGGGCTCAGACAAGATAAGTGACTTTGACTTTTTGAAGAAAATGTGGCAAAGTAGCTGAAAATGCAAAAGTAGGATTCATGCCTGATGACCTTTATGCAGAGCACTCTCCAACATTCGAACCTCCTGACTAATGAAAGATTATTGCCTTATGCAAAATAAAAAAGATAATACTACAGAAAGTGTTCATAAATAAAATCACTAGACTATGCTAACTACATTTTTCAATGAACATGAATTTGTTAAACTAATAATTGATAAATCCAGCAGTTGATAAAAAATAGTGATTTAAAAGCTGTCAAAGGATTTGGAAAGCACATATATTTAAAAAGAAAATACTTATCATTTGGCCTGTGAAACATATTAGACAAAAGTAAAATATAATGATTATAAAGCATTATGTTTAAAAATCAGTATAGTAATGATCATCACTTTGAAAACAACAGCCAACTGAGATAGACTGTATTGATTTTAATATAAACGATACAAGATAAAACAGGTATCCTATGTTCAAAATGTAAGAAAACCAAGGGAGCTATGATTTGTTGTTAAAATGTGAAATATGGCAGGCATAGCTGTTGGGCCGAGCTTGCAGACAGAACCAGGGTCGGGTCCGTGTCCCGCGCGGTGCCCAGCACAGCTCCCTGGGACCGGGAGGCCTTGGCCCCCACCCAGTAAAGGAGGAGACTCCAACTGCACGCCCCGGGAGGCCGCCCTTCCTTGCTGCACACGGGACTCAGCCTAACGGGTCCCGCGATCCTGCACGCCGCGAACCTCAGGGAAACGCCGGCCAGCCGCGCAGGACACAGAGGTACGCAGCCCAGCCCAAATCAGCCCAGGAACCCAGAGCTGCTCACCGGGGAATTGAGCATCATAGCTGCAGGGACCTGGAGAGCTTGGGCCCCCCGCCGCACCAGAGTGCAGAGCGCACGGCAGCTCCATTCTTCAGCCGCGCCGCTCGGCTCGAGCGTGTGACATCCCACAGCTCCTGTGCAGACCGCGCTGCCCAGCAGGGTTGCTCCCGGCACTGTAGGCCTGGGACCTGCCCGGGCCTGCCCCGCAGGCATAGCTGTTGGGCCGAGCTTGCAGACAGAACCAGGGTCGGGTCCGCGTCCTGCGCGGTGCCCAGCACAGCTCCCTGGGACCGGGAGGCCTTGCCCCCCACCCAGTAAAGGAGGAGACTCCAACTGCACGCCCCGGGAGGCCGCCCTTCTTTGCTGCGCACGGGACCCAGCCTAACGGGTCCCGCGATCCTGCACGCCGCGAACCTCAGGGAAACGCCTGCCAGCCGCGCAGGACACAGAGGTACGCAGCCCAGCCCAAATCAGCCCAGGAACCCAGAGCTGCTCACCGGGGAATTGAGCATCATAGCTGCAGGGACCTGGAGAGATTGCCCTCCCCCACCAGAGTACAGAGCGCACGGCAGCTCCATTCTTCAGCCGCGCGGCTCAGCTCGAGCTTGTGACATCCCACAGCTCCTGTGCAGACCGCGCCGCCCAGCAGGGTTGCTCCCGGCACTATAGGCCTGGGACCTGCCCGGGCCTGCCCCGCAGGCATAGCTGTTGGGCGGAGCTTGCGGACAGAACCAGGGTCGGGTCCGCGTCCCGCGCGGTGCCCAGCACAGCTCCCTGGGACCGGGAGGCCTTGGCCCCCACCCAGTAAAGGAGGAAGCTCCACCTGTGCGCCCCGGGAGGCCGCCCTTCCTTGCTGCACACGGGACCAAGCCTATTGGGTCCCGCGATCCTGCACGCCGCAAGAATCAGCGCGAACCTCAGGGAAACGCCGGCCAGCCGCGCAGGACACAGAGGTACATAGATTCCAGAAGAAAATGACAAAACGAAAGACCAAGAGGCAGTCTCAGTCCCCCAGCCCACAAAGAACAAACCCAAGAGATACTGAAATGGAAGACAGTGGGAGTCAC